>PVIH01024456.1:0-22712 GCA_004025045.1 Sigmodon hispidus | reverse complement strand
GGACACTCCTCCATTGTTGGTGGGAGTGTAAGCTTGTTCAGCCACTTTGGAATGCAATATGGTGGTTTCTCAGAAAATTGAGAATCAATCTCCCCAAGGACCCAGCAATACCACTTCTGGGTGTATACCCTAAAGAGGCACATTCACACTCCAAAGGTATTAGCTCAACTATGTTCATAGCAGCATTATTTGTAATAGCTAGAACCTGGAAACAACCTAGATGTCCCTCAACTGAAGAATGGATTAACAAACTGTGGTACATCTATACAATGGAATACTACTCAGCAGTAAGAAAAAATGATATCCTAAAATTCGCAGGCAAATGGATGGATTTGGAGAATATCCTCCTGAGCGAGGTATCACAATCTCAGAAAGATAAGCAGGGGATGTACTCACTCATTAGTGGTCTCTAAACAAACAAACAAGAAAAAAAGCCAAGCATGCCCAAGCGGCAAACAATAACCACTGAACATCTTGGGATCAGAAACACTCTGGACTGACCCTTTGGACCCCACTCAACTATAGGAACACCTGACTCACTCTTGAGGGAGGGTGGACAAAACTGGATTTGGCCAGGAGTGGAGACTGATCCAAGCATTATTGGGTCAGTGGGACCATAAGACTGTCTGCTCCCTGCCCAGGGAGGGGACGGGGAGTTGCAGAGAAGTAAAATGACCTGATGTGGTGGGAGGGGGAAGCAACCTTAAATAAGGATATACAGGGATGAAAAAAAAATTCAGAGGGAAAGCTGAACACAAATATATGTATAGCAATCTTATTTGCATAATCACCCTTGATAAGTCAGGCTTTTGATTTTTATCTTCTTTATAGTTATTGCTAACTTTTCAGCATTTTAAATTCATTTTACTGTTCTTTGATAAATACAAAATAATCAATGAAAAAAAAATTGTGTATTTTATGCCCTCTTTCCTGAATATGGATGTGTATTAGAATACAAAGTCAGGCATTATGGTCAAGCCTCCACTAATAATACCAAGAATATTGTCTAGCACTTAACATATAACTAATAACTTTGGGTTCAAAACAAATAAGGAATTGGGTGTGGCAAGAATGCTTGCAATAGCAATATGTGAAAAGTCATTGTAAGAAGACGAGGAGTATGAGGTCACCCTTGGAGAAATGAGACCCTATATCTACATAGTTAAACAAAATGAATGCATGCTAAATTAGGCATTTAATTTTTTCTTCTGATATAGCGTCTTATTATGTAGCTCTGGCTGGCCTGGAGCTGAATATGTAAACCACTTCAACTCAAGAGATTGACTTGCTTCTGCATTAGACATTCTGAAATTGAATGCCCTCAACATCAAGTCTGATAATAAGTCAGCTATTTAAATTCTGGTCTTTGCATTGGTAAAACAAACACCACTAAAGTCCCTCTTGCTGCCCTAGGCACAGAACTATTTATTTTATTATACTGCCTTATGTTTAGCCCTGTAACGTCTAATCATTATATTTTTAAAGTATCATATTTAATTAGGTCAATTTTTCACTTTATACTACGCTTATTTTTAGATGAATGGATAAATTATTACAGGCTTGCAATTAAGAAAAATCAATCATTTTAACTGTTTTCTAAATCTGTTTTATGTGATGTGTTACTTAAACAATAAAAACTATTTTGGTTCATAAAGTTATACCACACTTATTTAAAATTATAGGCTCCCCAAAAGTCACATTCAGTTAAACTTCTATATGACCCCAAATTTTCTGTAACTTTTTAACATATGTAATAGATGACATTTTATCATTTTCACTTTATAGAGGAATCTAAAGAAAATTTTCAGCTATTTTATTGAATCTTTAAATAAACGTGTCAGTATTAACTTGAGATCACATAGGAGATTTTTATTGTTTCTGTTGCTGTTGCTTCTTCTGTTTCACTTTTTTTCTCAAAGCTCAGCAATAATACAAACCAAGTAACACATTGCTTCCAATAAAAAAGCAAAGCCTTCTTTGAACAATCAGCAAAATTCTTCCCACCTTTCTTCCCCCATGCCCCACCCCAAGACAAGGTTTCAATGTATAACAGGCCTGGCTGTCTCCTAGAACTCACTCTGTATACTAGGGGAGCCTCTAACTCACAGATATCTGCTTGTCTCTGCCTCCTGAGTGCTGGGATTAAAGTGTTCAACACTATGGCCCATCCTTCGCACCATTCTTGACCCAGAAATAACTGCATTTCTACCTTTAAACCTACAAACAGCATTCATCTTGTATGCTTAGAAAAAAATACTTCATGGTTTTAATTTTAGTTTACAATGTATTTCTAAGCTTTATATTTTTCAAGTCATGTTTATACAACTATTATAGTTAATACGAGAATAATCAGTACATATGTTTGAAGTGTCTATTTTTATTTTGAATATATTAAATACAAATAGTTCACTGAAACCTATCTTAATCTTAGTATTTTCATTTCAAAATGGGAAGTCTGAGGTTTACATATGATCTGTGAATTACTCATGACCATAAAGGCCCTATGCAACACAGTCTGAAACTGAACCCATTTGCTTATGAATATATGGCTTCTACAAAATAAAGAATCTGTTCTGTGAACAGAACTAGCCAAAACAATGATAGAGACTTCTATTCAAGTATGTCAATTACTATAAAGTAAAATAAAAATGTCATCTTTAAGAAGCCCTTAGAAAATATACAAAGTAATAGGAATTACAAACTATAAAGGAAAAACATATGTTCATGTTTTCTTTTTTAAAAAAAAAAAAAGATGCGGGAATTCAGGTAAGGTATGAGGTAAAAGTGGGAAGTGGTTTGGGGAATCAGAATTAAGAAAGGCTTCATGCAAAAGCTATGAAGTAAGTATGAGCAGAATATTCACAAAGCCAGAATCAGTATGACCTGGGAATGAAGTAGTAGCTATACCTCAATAACAAGTAGCTTTTAAGTTTGTTTTTTAAAGTACATTTTATAAATATAAAAAATGAAAAGCAAAAGTGAGGGCAAAAAAAAAATAATCAGCAACAGGGCCTCAAACGCTATTATTTCAGTGTTAGACAAATCAAACTGAATAGGCCATGCAGACCTTTGTATACTCCATCTTTCCAATTTCATTCTGACTCTTTCAGCACTCATTTTAAAACTAATGTCAAAATCTCTAAGTAACCACAGTACTTTTATCCTACCTTTTGAAGATTAATGAGCCCATGACACATAAGACCCTTGGTGCTATCTTTTAAATGGAGTGATTTTATATTTTGTTTGTTCCTCTCTCTCTTTTGCTACAAAAGAATAGCAAAATAAACGCAAAGCAAACTTCCATAATGCATCCCTCCTACCACAATTTTAAGTTAAACTTTTTTCATTTCCTGTAAAAAGGATTTCTATAGGTTACCCTCATTGTAGTAGAAGTTGACAGCTCAAATGCAAGAAGCAGAAAATGACAATGAAACAATACATACTCCATAAAGCACTTCTCTCAAAACATCACCTTTCAAAATACTCTGAGACCCATGCACAGCCGCTTGTATCTCCCTTTGCTATGATAATACAAGTTCCTTGGGCCCACTCTTTGTTCTATACACCTATTTGTTATCATCTATCTTCTTTAGACCCAGTTCCTTGGAAGCAAAAGCTGTGTTGATTGGCAAAAGAAGACAAGTAAGAGCTTTATTCTAAAATGTTAAAAAAAAAATGCTATAGTGCTAGGGGACTTACATGGGACAGCTTCTTCTTGCAACATGAAAGTTAATCAAGATGGGTATTTACATACTTGCTAGGCCACCAAAAAGTATTGTAGTTAAAAACTAGTATATCCTTTAGTTAGTAGTACTCAAGAAAAATTGTCTTTAGGAACTGTCAACAGTTCCTGTCAGAACAAAGACAGAAATGAAGCCAAAGATGACTTTTGAAAAATGTGGCATAAGATCAGAGAGATAGCTCATTGTACTGGCCATCTGAATGAAATCCGGATGGCGACAGGATAAAACTGACTTGTGGGAATTGTCCTCTGATCTCTAGGCATGTGCTATGGCACATGTACACACACACACACACACACACACACACACACACACACACACACACACATCAATGATACCAAAATCAAAGTGAGACATCATCATAATAATTTGTGTAAACAGAAGACCAATCTTTTAGGAATACCCCCAAACACACTCTTCCTGAGGAACTGACATACAGCATACAATTTTACCCAAGTTATCTAAAGTAACAGATAGTATTTTTTTTCTGTTTTCCCCCCTTGGAGAAAAAAAAAAAACTCAAAGAAAACCAAGGCATATTCTAGTTCTAAAACATATTCCAATACTATAAGAAAATCTAGCTAAATATTAATCACTTGATCTAAATATTTACCTTAACACTTTGGAAAAATATACAGGAATCAGAAAACCCAAACATTAATTATTGCATGCAAAAATCAGAAACTTCAGAAAAACAAATTAAGTACTAATGGTAAAACAACACATCTTTTGTACTTACCGTAACTTTACTTCCAACTATCTGCATGCAGTGGTCAACGGAGAATGATTATGGTGTAAAAAAAACAAAAACAAAACAACAGCAATAATATTAGTAATCAAAAGCTTTGACACAAGTTAAGTGTTTAGTAACACAGTTAATGCTTTAGATCATGAAGTGAAAACAAAATACCAATATTAATGTGTGCTATTTCAAAATGTATAGGCTACACATAGGAAGAAACGTTTGTGACAATTTGGAATTTTTTAAAATATGCACTCTCATGGATTTTCCATGCATTACAATATAAATATAAAATGTAACTGCAATATACACTCAGATATTTTCCTTATTCACAGCCCCTCAAAGAAATTATCAGTAGAAATATTTTTGAAAATACTGCTCTCATTTTCTTTCCTACCTATGACAAACATAGTGCTATGGTCAAAATTAGTTATTTTAAAATACAAAAGTTGCACTGAAAGTCATGAATTAGGTTCAGAAATGAACTTTAGTTAAAAGCTGAATATTTTATATTGTTATAAATTTAAAATGTACAAATATCATTTTAACTTATACAATTACATTACAAGACAAAATTGTTATTATTGTTCTTCTCTACGTCATCCTACTGCTCCAAGTATGAAAACACAGTTTTCTATATGAGATAAGAACAAACAATGCACTTTATGCATAAAATGCACATAATAATATGGAGGAAACAGTTTAGAAATTTCAAGACAATTTCTGAGTGGCAGATCTGTGTTTAAGAAAACAAGAGGGGGGCTGGAGAGATGGTTCAGTGGTTAAGAGGACCTTCTGCTCTTCCAGAGGACCCGGGTTCGATTCCCAGCACCCACATGGCAGCTAACAACTGTCTATAGTTTCAGTTCCAGGCAAACACCAAGGCAAATAAATAAATAAATAAATAAATAAAGTTTTTTAAAAAAGAAAACAAGAGGAAACTCTCAAAATAAACAGAATCTTACACCCAAATCCAAATGTAAGTCAAATCACTGTTATCAGATTCCCAAACTTGAAGATCAGGCAGTGTAACAAAAAAGGCTAATTCCCTATTCAAGGTCATTCATGTGATAACAGTTATTATCAATGTCTTGCATTTTTCAGCTAGTGCTTTTAAAACAAACATCAGATTTAATTGAAAGCCAAGTAAGTATCCTCAGATGAGTAAGAAGTTACAAGAAACAAAAAAATAATGTTGGCTTCCAAGTAAATGATTTAAGAGGAATCTGCGAGTCTCCAAACAGAAATACAAGTTCCTTAAAAACTCATTCAACACACTGTTTACAAGCAGTGATTATCTAGATCAATAAAAGCTTCTTTGGTGCCACTAACAGTCTTCTGAAATGAAAGATATGCTATTGACCTAAATTATTTCCTCCCACCAAAGAAGACAGAGGTTACATTTGTCCCTTGTTTGTTTAGCACAGACATGAGACCAAAAAGAAAGAATGAGAGCCTGTATTAACAAGTAAGATATGTTCACAGTCAGTAAAACAACTAAAATGTAGCCCATTGAAGGCCTATTTGAAAAATGATTTGACTTAGCTAAAGCATGTGTTGAAATATATTAGATTGATTAATCAAGAGAAGCAAGGAGAAAATAGGTTATATCTAGGTTCAACTGTTTCACCTTATCCAACACATAGATGAAAAGGACCTGAGGAAAAAGTACCTGATAATGTCAACAACAAAGCCACAATAAATACATACATATTGACTTTTTTACTACAGCTTTCAACTATTTGTTTTATTGGTTAAGTCTACAAATATGTAGATATAATTGTTCTATTTTAGGATATGTACTATTGAAGGGATATTTTGGAAACCCATCAATACCTCTTAATGCCTCACATATTGTCAAAAGTGTAATCTGCAATGTTTTAAAATCTCAATATCAAAAGTAGTAATGAAAAGTCGGGGGCTGGAGAGATGGCTCATCGGTTAAGAGCACCGTCTGCTCTTCCAGAGGACCCGGGTTCGATTCCCAGCACCCACATGGCAGCTAACAACTGTCTGTAGTTCCAGTTCCAGGCAAACACCAAGGCAAATAAATAAAGTTTTTTTTAAAAAAAAAAAGTAGTAATGAAAAGTCTAAGTAAAGTGCTGTTTTCATATTGTTGTAAGGAAATGATATGCGCGGTTAAATAACATTAGGACATTGATGAATAACGTTTCCTCATGAATGTCTACATATGCTGTTAGACGCAAGCAAGATCTTCTCTAAATCATCAGAATAGTGTGCCTCTTTCTGGGTTATGAATCAGGAGGGCTGTTTTAACAATACCAACAGCTTGTTTTCCAGTTCCACAGTGGCACCTTAAAACTACACCTTCTTTATTTGCAACAAAATAATCCACACAGGCCAACTCCCTTATGTCAGACCTAGAACCACACCTCTTACAATAACAAGCATTTGATTCCCAGAGCAATAAAAGCATACTAGGTTTAAAGTTCACTCATTTCTGAGTTACTCAATCTACTATTATTATATTCTAAAAGTATCTATTATAGGACTTTACATTAAGTGTGTGGGGATAAGCCAACAATAATTTTGCAATATCAACTTGTGGTCTCTTTAATATCTTCTTATCCAATGTTAATTGTAACAAATTTAGTGAAGCAACACCAGACTTGTTTGTTATAGGAACAGGTTCTGACAAATGCCTGTGTGTTGCTTCATCATCTTCTAATACCCTTTCCCAGGAACATGATGGTATTCCTCAATGAGATCATTTTTTCATTGTTAAAATTCCACAGGAAATAACAATTAAGTAAGTTAAAGGGGAAAACAAAATTTTACATTAAAATTTAACTATAGTCCTCCCATATCTTACATGTGACTATGGAATATTTTTGCACTTTAACACTGCTTCTACTTTCAGATGAGATCTTTGATTACCTATAAGCCTTTTTATAACATAATAGATATAATCACATCTGCATTAAATGAGTATATGAATATAATGAAAAAAAGAGTAAAAATGTACAAGGCAGGCAAAGCATATTTAACACCTATTGAGAGTCACACAGCAGGGCAGTAACCTAAGCTCCACATAAGCTAACAGCACACTGGTCCAAAATTGACTGACATGATGATGAACAGGTAGAAGTACTGTTTCGTACTGAATGTTATTCATTGAATGGCATCCCTTTTATCTTTAAAGGGAAATTACATAAACAATTTTCATAGTTTTAGTGATAGAAAACAGTACTAATTAATGTCTCTCCAAGGTGAGAAAGCTTCAAAACATTGATTGCCAACAGGCTCTCTTCCATCAAAATATTTGGCCCATGAAAAATAAGAACAACAACAGCAAAAAACTTATAATCTTAGAGTGATTGTGAAAGAAGAAGAGCTAACACGTATGCAAATAATGGCTATCCACTCAGTACTACTATTTTTGTGGCTACTTAAAATGGAAAATATCTTATAAGGAACACTCCACTTCTAGCATTTAAATAAAACAATTAAAATAAGCTCCTATGTAGCTTCTTTGTTTCCTCCACCTTTCTGCATCTCTTCCTCCCAGTCTCTCTCCAATGCTAAATGGAATCAAGAACCTTAAGAGGTTACATAGGTACACATCATGCTAAGCTAGATCCTCAGCCAACTGTTGTTCATTTCAATATAAAAAGAGCATAATAATTAAAAGTGTACATTTCTTTGATGGGTTTTAGAGAACATTGTATGAACATAAATTAAAATATGCTGTGCATAGATAATGAGTAATTATCCAAAGGTCAAGGAATGAGAACATCATATAATCTTCATTACAGTTAGTCCCACTTACCCAAACAACACCAACAAATGAGCCAGAGACACTAAGAAATTCCATCATTAGAACATCACGATTAGTCATATATTATTTCCACTTTGTACTCAGATCTTGTTATATAGATTTGCTAGTATACTTGCCTTTAAGCATTTGAAAACAACACTGAATATATACTGTGCATTTCCTAAAGCATTTTACTGGAAACAATAAGTTGAGTTGAGAGCAAAAATGAGAAGAGATTCATCAGAATTTTAAAGTAAAAACCCTATGCATCACCTAATTCTATTGAAAAGGATGCTCATGGCAAATTTCACTTATCACTTGAAACATATTTCTGCCCTTGGATACCAGAACCAAATTAAAAAACATGCTGTTGCTCTGCTCTGGCAGAACTGCAATGCATTATGTTTAAATAGTTGAGCATCCAGATTTAGCTTGCCTAAAGTACAATATAGAATCAATACAATTACAAAATTCAGTAGTTGCTACTGGAAGTAGTGTGCTAAAAGGTATGAATGACATAGTCATAATGTTAGAATATACTTTTACAGTAAAGGACATTTTCTTCACTGGTCAATGTATTAAATGGAAAATATTTTTAATGCATGTGTATAAATACAGGTATATAATATGTTCATATACCTATGTATAAATTATGTATATGTATTTAAGAATGCATGTGTATGCAAACATTCATAGTGATTTTATAATATCTGGACACATAAAGCTCTTTTCAGAAATATAAGAGATGCATTTTGTCATATTAAAAATACATTTTTTTCTACCAAAAAATTCAAATCTGAAGGCTACTTTTCAAAGAGTCTTAGAATGGTAACAAGAATCAGTAAGTTTTTCTTGTTGACAATAAATTCGTTCAATGAAACATATGTTTAGGTTTTGAAATTGACACAGATTTGATTAAAGTTCCTGCTGTGTGCTTTCCTTTATATTAAGGTGAGCTTTACCACACCAATTATGAGGCAGCTTACACAGTTTACACTCAAAACAACACCAAATACCAAAAGCATTCCTAAAAATCACATGCTTCTATGTAAACTTAATTAAATGTGGCTGTGCTGTTTGTGTTTTCTCCCTCAAAATCTGAAATTATCATGTAGCAATCTGTGTAGTAGGAGCAAAACACTGCCAATTTTTAGTGATTGCATAAAACCTCTGCCCTTAAATTCACTGAATTCTGTAAAGAGACTTCTGTATTGGTCTCTTGTTTACAATAATAGATCTCTTGTGTCTAATGAAGAGTTCAGTATTGAGATAGATATGTAAAATATGTAAAAGTATACATATATTGTTTTCTTTAATTGGCAATATGAGTGCACTGAGGCAAGAATTTAAGGAGCTAAGGTTTGTTAGACTTTAAGCAAACATTTAAGCAAATTCTGTTGGTGCCTGATGTGTCCCAACTTACAGATTTTGCAGTAGCAGAAATATACTGGACAACCATCTCACGCTTGGTGGCAAAATCCTTGTTTCGTAAAGGAGCCTTCTTTTCTTCATTAAGATTCATATCCTCCTGTTAGAAAGAAAATTTACTGTGAGGGTAAATGAATTATTGCTTAAGTTCTTCAAAAATGATTAACACAATTAATATTTAATAAAAATTTGGATAGTTCACTATTATTTAATACTTGAGATACCATAATTTTGTGTATATTTCACATGTGTTCATGATTTATATTTCTACCTAGATAAGCAATGAGAAGGAAAAAATATTTTTAAACTAGGCAATAGAACACTTTGGTGGTTCATAACATAGATATATATTATACAGTCCTAGGAAAGCCATTCATTTAACTTAATAGCGTGCACATATATACACATATTACTTTGGTTAATGTTTCCCAAAGACCACTGTTACCAAAGAAACCAAATGTGATAGACAAATTTAACAAAAAAAGTATCAAAAAGTTGCTGTACATAAAAAAGAAAAAGGGAAAAATAAAAGAGGAAATCAGGCTGACTGTGTGTATGTTTGTGTATGTGTGTGAGAGAGAACAAAAACTATGTTTGAAATTACCTTGTATCAACAATACAAATGTGTCATTATGAAACTTCACACATGTATAAAATACACTTTGATCATGGTATTCCTCCACTGCCACTTCTTTTCCTTAAATCTGTTCCTGCAAACCATTTACTCTTATTTTTAAAAAAATAATCTCCTACTATGGTAGCTGACAGAGATCTCATTATCTTCCTATTTGTGTGTAGTTTAATTTTTGTTAATATTTTCCTTATCGAACTATATACAGGAATGTTGGGGGGGAGAAAAGTGGATCTGCCAGGAGTGAAGGCTGAACTGAGCAATAGTGGGACATTGGAACATTGGGACTTCTTGCCTGTCCTGGGGAGGAGATGGGGAGATGTGGAGAAGAGAGAGTGACCTGAGGGAGTGGGAAGGGGAAAGGACCTTGAATAAGGATATACACGGATAGAAAATGTGACTTTATTCATAATAAAAAAAGAAGAAAAATCAATATAAAAGAAATATATACAGGAAAAATTTAAAAACCACAGAAAAGTTGAACAGCAGTGACTTTTTATGTCACTTAAAATGGGAATCATTTATTGGACATATACCACATACAAGAAACTATGCTAGTCTGTTAACTCTGAAAAGTTGAGAAACTACACTTATGATCTTCCCATTTACAAAACCGCCCATTCATACTGCTCATTTACTAACAGGAACATAATTAAACTCCCTGTGGCCAGGCCCTTAAAGAAAACAAGTCTTTCCTCAACCACACCCCTGCCAGAGGACATCAATACAGAAGTGAAGCACTATGTCATTTATCTATGTTCTATCCTTGAGCTCTTGTATACAATGACATCTTTTTTTTTTAAGTCCACTAATGAGTGAGTACATCCCCTGATTCTCTTTCTGGGTTTTTGATACCTTGCTCAGGAGGATATTCTCCAAATCCATCCATGTGTCTGCAAATTTTAGGATATCATTTTTTCTTACTGCTGAGTAGTACTCCATTGTGTAGATGTACCACAGTGTGTTAATCCACTCTTCAGTTGAGAAGCAACTAAGTTGGAGAAATTACTTTTATACGTAAATTAATGCTATTATTTGTGAATCAATTCTTGATCATTAGTAAATATTAAGTATATTTGTTTACTAAACAATCATAGCTTATTCGTGATACAATAGATACAAGTGATTATAATGGAGTCATGTATAAGATCCCTTGGAAACACAGGACAGATCATAAGGTCAGTAAAGATTTAGCCTGGATTTGAGTTATGATGGGTGAGAAAAATCTAACAACCAGGAAATGAGATAAAAGATTCCAGTGGCCACCTGTCCTTTTTGGCTGCCTAAAACTATTGAGACATGCATTCTACATTTTAAAGCATCCTCATGTTGTTAATTTCATTTTAAAAAATGACTCCACAAAATCTTCATTTGTCTACTTCCCTTATAATTTCAGTGCAGAAATGTACATGGCTTAGTCTTCACCAATAAAATGCATTTATAAAAGGTACAGAATCAGAAATAAATTATGTAGAAAAAATAGGCCATGAACAGGCCATCCATCTTGTTGGTGTGGTTGGCAACAGAGATGATGTACATAGGGAGCTGATGGCAGTACCCACATTTTTAAATTAGACCAGTTGGTTCCAGAGTGTCAACAGCTCCTTAATCAGACTGTATTTTAGTATGTAGCTCTACAAGCAATTCCTATAATGCAATATGTAGTCTGTTGTTGCAACCCTACTGATTGAAGAGCAAACCAATATCTGTTAATACTTAATTAACTTAAAAAAAAAAACTAGAATAGATATTCTTATCCACAAAACTGAGATACTGAAATATTTCAAGTGAATACTGTTAAACTGTCATACTAAAACAATGGTAGCTAGATTGAAAGAAATTTAAGAATCATGCAAATGTTTTGTGAAGTATGCATTTTCTTAGACTAAAATATACATACCACCTTCAATTTATTTTTAGGTGACATCATTTAGAATCCATTTCTACTACTCTCAAATATTCTGAGGCTTCTCCTTCATCTTGAAAGAACATATATCTATTCACTCACCTTGGATTTTATGGTATCATTGGCTAAGCACATCATTTCATAGCCTCACATTGTTCTTATTTTCACCAAAATTCCTATGTTCTCTCCACATATGCTTGGCTATTTCTCTACTGCAAAGCATTCTGTTGAAATTTCTGTCTGGTATAAAAGTAGTTACATTAAATCTATATTTCTCAGGTACAATCAACTGTGCAAATATCAGAATATTCTGGACTTATATACTTCCTGACATCATCTGAAAGGGGTAGTAGTGGTGTCATCTCTCCTTCTAGTGATATTTCCACATTGGTATCTCCATTTGATTTTTAATGGCACATACAACAGTGGTCAGGCAATCAAAGAATGGTGTTGTCAGAAAACAGGCAAGACAATAAAAAGAATGTAAGATTATAAAACTCAGAGAATGTTGTCAAGATTGAGTATGATCATACATATCAAGCCTGGTATACATTAACCAGTAGACAGAGAGCAGTATCTCCTACTAATGCATGCTATCTATTCCCCACCCACATTTTGGAAACTTTCTTTCACTCAGTCCTTTATTCTTTAATACTAGGTTGGCAATGACTGTTAAAAACACTATGTTCTTTCATACTCCCTACCATTTTTTATGTGATGCTATTCCCTCTGACCTTTTTCCCTGTGTGAGCTGCTGCCTACGACTTAATCAACATCTAGCCAGTTCTTATACTTTAAACTATGCTCATCCACTAAGCTTTCCATAGGATTTTCTGCAACGCCCCATTTCAAACTGGAAACCTTTATCCTGTTCTTCCATACTTGTTTTATTTCTAATTAACACTGTCATAGAACTATCACCATAAAACTCGAAGGTAACTGAAGGCAGGAACATACTTATCTTTGTAATTCCAGCCAATATCCTCATCCCTGAAATAAAGTAAGCACTTACTGAATATTTTCTGAGCTCATATAATATTTGAAAATTTTTATTTACATATTGTAAGTTGCCTCAGAAACATTAGCATTTTTTTCACTTATGAAATTGTTGCCAACACTGGTTAGGAATGGGTAGCATTCATATGAACAGAATAGCCTATAATGACTCATTTCATTCTTATAGAAATAAAAAAACATGCTCCTAATTATGCAGCTGAAACTTCCAAATCATTAACTCCAGCTTTATAATACAATAATAAAGCTAAATAGAGCAATACTCATAAGTCAATATTAACTCTAAACAACATAATTGAATATGAAACTACTTCTGAACACAGAGTTCATTTGATGGTACTACTCTCCCTGAGGAGTGGATTGGGGAGTGGGTTGAGGGAAAATTGGGGGATGATTGGGAATAGGGGAGGGAGCATGAACAGTGGTTGGTATGTAAAAAAAACTTTTAATAAAAAATATTATAAAAACAGTCAGATAAGAAAGTTGAAAGTTGTACCAGATGAGTATTACTCCACTTAATCTTTCATTCCTTCTTTATCATCCTCTACCTCTAGTTCCAAGGCTAGAGAGATATAAACCTTTATGGAAAATTAATTAATGGCAGCCTAATACCTAAAATACACTAGCATCAGCAATGAATATAATTAATTTTTATGCTTTGTGTTTTAAAATTAGTGGAATTTATAGTGTTATTTAAACAAATAATTTTTAAGGTTTTTTGGGTGGCAGATAACTGAGGTTGGTTGTATTTTCTTTTACTGATACAGGACTTTGCTCTGTAGCTCATGTTCTTTCCACTTCAACATCTATATGACTAAAACTTTATTTTTTATTTCATAATTCTAGCTTCTTTGAACAAAAAAAGAATAAAATATTTACTTCTTAAATTAAAAAAAAATTAAGTGATTTTACTAGTGGCCAGTTAACCTGGCACTCATCAACTGCCTAAAGTTTTCAAAAGATTTGGGTAACTCTGTTAAACTATATACACTCTAGCCACATAACAAAGAAGAGCTCAGGTAGAAAAACAAAGTAAAATGCATAAGATTAAACTTCTGAATATAGAATGAGGCCGAAGGCAAAGGCATAATAGTAAGTGAATATTACTAAGTTTGGTACACAACTTGTCATCTTTTTTTCAAGGTCCTGTCAGAGGCCTCCACCTGAGATCATATATTATTTAAGAAAATATAACTAGTATTTTCACTGGCTAATAATTGTTAATTGTAAGTACAATCTTCAACCAATGTTTCTAGAGTAGACAGAATACACAAAGGACTCACTAGGGTTGAAACATGTCAGACATTCGAAAGATTAAAGAAAATAAGACTTACTAGTACTTAACAGGAAATACACACTAGATTTCCTTTTAGATCCATAGGTTTGAATGGTACTTGAAGTGGCTTAAAGGAGAAGTGACATATTCACAGTACATATGAATTTGCCTTCAGTATATTACAGCACACTACAGTCACTGTTGGATATATTTACTGATTATTTTATATATTTTTAGCCAAATAAAACCTCAGAAAATGGATATGCAACTCTAAGTGCTTTCTATGAAGACAACAGATTGACGATAATAGGATAATAACAATAATGCAAGCACAAGGGAACAAGAAGATAGGTGACTGATGTATCTCTTATTCGTAATTCCAAGTCTTTTATCTATTATCATATAGTAAAAAATAACAAAAAACATAACTCTAATAAGCTGTCTCCACAAGACATAAAGGATTAAAGTAATCATTTGAAAAACAGTTACATATCAATCATGATGATTACACTCACTTTATGTACACTTCAGTATTAGGCAATGGTAGTAAAAATCCACCTCAAATTAACAAGTTATGTAAGTCCTAGAAGCCAGAGCATAAAGACAGTGTCTTCAATTTTCTCAGCAATAATTAGAATCACATGATCTCAATCCTGTACCTTAGTGATAGTGTATAAGCTTAATGACACATGTTTATGAGCCTCTTTTGAATTTTCTTTAATAGCAAGAAACAAAAGGCCCCATAGCAGCTTGGAAACACTTGGTAAAAGCAGCTAAAATAATAAAATACAAAACAAAAATTAAATGCCTTCCATGTCACAAAATACTGTCAGAAGATACACAGAAATCATTGCAAAGGCAAACAAAAAGCAATGTGCTAAAGCAGGTATTATCTCTAGAGTGGGAGTTTCACTATATAGCTGGATGAATAGAGCTGTTTGGTAAAACAGCTTATAGTAGTTTCAATACACAAACACACACACACAAACACCATTTTTCTTGGAGTCACTAAAAGAACACTTTAACAGGGAAAACATACTGTTTAAATAAAAGCTGTAGTTAATAAGATGCTTTCCAAAAATAAACACAAGTATGAAGGATTCCTTTACATGTGGAAAACTCAAACAGCCATTTCAGGAAGTATTTTAATCCAAAGTGCACAAGGTGCTATAGAAATAAAGAAATCAGCCTTTATTTTTTTAAAAAAAGGACAAAAAAATTAAAAATCAAGCAAGTTAGAGTGATATCTCACATCTAATAAATCTTTCACTCTAGAAGCTATAGAATGAGGATCACAAGTTCAAAGCTAGAAGCTACAGGAGGATCACAAGTTCAAGGCCAGCTTCAGGTACATGATGAGTTACCAAATAGTCTTGGCCATAAAATAAGAATACCTCAAAAATACATGAAAAACAAAAGTAAAATATTTACATAATTTTAAAATGAGGTAGGAAGCAAATATAACAATATTTTCCAGGTAACCATACTAAAGAATGTAAGCTAATGTCAGAATAACCAATGTATGTTTCCCTTTGTGTTTCTGAGAGTTTATATAAATATGAAAATAATGTATGTGTATTACATGAAAACATGTGAAACTGTTTTAGAGAACAAAGGGACTAATATGTTAAGAGGGTCAAGAAAAGGGAAGCTAAGAGATTATGGAGGTTGCAACAATCTATACTTGTATGAATATTTGAAAATACATCTCAAAAAGAATATCATTTCTGCCTACAAATAGTGTGTGTGTGTGTGTGTGTGTGTGTGTGTGTGTGTGTGTGTGTGTGCAAGGGAGAGAGAGAGAGAGAGAGAGAGAGAGAGAGAGAGAGAGAGAGAGAGAGAGAGAGAGAATTTCCTAACTGGGGACGAAAAATCAAAAAGCTTAAAGACCACTCCACCAGTCCTGTCATATGTCAGTATAAGGTGGTAAGTGTTTATGCTTTGCTCACTAAATAGTCTCTTTCTTTTTATTCTTTTCTGAAGTTTATTTTTGATTGTTTGTTTCAATTTGGTTTGGTCTAAGTTTTTTAAACAGAGCCTCTGTATCCCAGATTAGCCTTCAATTCCCTATATAGGTCAGGGTAGTCTAAATCAGAATTAATTTTGCTACAGTACAAAGTCACAAAATAAGAATTTAAAAATAGACACAGCTGCATTCAAAATCTCTTTTGTAGACATTAAATTCATGTAATTTCCATGTGCCTTCGAAGTCTTCTCTTCCAAGCATAACGCATGGGCCAGAGAAGTGGCTTTGCAGGGAATGGCACTTGCCATACAAATGTGGCAACCTGGTGACCTCAGTTTAGCCTTGGGGAACCCACAGTAGGTGGAAGAAGAAAATCACTTCTTACAAAATGTCAGTTGATTTCCACATACACACTGAAGCATGTATGCATTCCTATGTGTACTCACATATCGTACTCACCAACATACGCACACACACACACCAGTAATAAAAATATAAAATGTCAATTTGCAAAGCTAGTTCTTTAATTTCTCCTTTTTAATGCCTATCTTCCTTCCTTTCCCTTACCAACTTTTTGTGATGCTAATAATGGCAAAATAAATTTACTTTGTCAAATCCAGATTAGTTTTAACATCTATCTACTGAGTACATGTTCCTATTCCTTTACATGTTTTCCATACAATTCCTCACTTTAAAATGTAGAGCATGGTCTAAAATGTGGAGTAAGAATGTAGGAAATTTAAATGTGATTGGTGAAAATTGGGCTATCTGAAGAATTTCTTAGAATCTAATCATTTATGACAAATACTCCACAGCTTTTTATAGACGTGAAGGCCTAGTTTAACAATAATGTATTTTATGGGAACTTAACTGTTACTTAAAATTACTTTTGCTGAGAGCACTCAGAGGTCCTCGGTCAAGATAAACAACTTCTAAAAACCTGGTGCTGAGTGAGAAAAAAAATCCCTTAATAGCAGTCAAGGGAACACAATATGCTTGGGTTAAAGTGGATCACCTGGTGCCCAGAGACAATTCTTCTGTGTAAATTGATGAAGGGGAAAAGGAAAAGAACAAAATTAGAAGCTTTTGGATGATTTGTGAGAATTCTAACAGGTGAAATACAAAAACAATAGTTAAGAATTTATTACATATAACTATGTCATCATTAAATTATGCCAAAGATGCTTGGTACATCAATATAATACACAAATAGTATTTTGTAAAGAATGTTTGCTCCATGAGATGTTTATCTAAAAATTTCATATGTCAGACCTTTGTCAACAATAATCACTGGAACTATTATTTAGTCTATGATTGTGATATCAACTATTTGAATATCTATAATATGAAAAGGAATTTATTGATTCACAGAGTAGAACTGAGTGTCAAGAAAACATCCCAAGTAAAAGTGAGCCACTTAGCTACCTTCTTTTGAGATAGGCTGACCTCATATTCTCAGAGATCTTGTTTGGCCTCCTAAATGCTACATTAAAGCCATGTACAACTGCACCAGTTATCTCTTTTTATTAACTGGCCTCTCATTTAAGAATTTTCATGAGCTTCTAAATAAATCAAGTGGGTTTGGGGGAGATAGGAAGTTTTGGTTAAAATAATAAAAGGACTAAGGCTTTTTTAAAAAATCCTATTCCACTGTAATTTTAAACTTAGTCTTCTACTGACTGCTACAATGGGAAATGCTATTGGTACATTTGATCCTCAAGTAGTAAGTATCAATTATCAGAATGAGACAGAAAAAGTTTCAGTACTGCTTTTTATTGTTTTCAGCATGAGTTTTATGAAAACATAACAGTTTTCAAAATTGTTAAATAATCTATTGCAATAGAAATTGTAAGGTGATTCACTTGCTGTCAAGCAACTACCCCAAAGGAAGTATGTGAAAGGTACACGAAAGACACTTGGAGTATGTCTTCCTAAAATTCAAACACAGCCTTTAGACTAATCAGGACACATAGTTGCCAGGTAGTTCTAAGAACTCCAAACACTGATTAACAGAAACAGTAGAATAAAGGTAATATCAAGAGACTCTAACAAGATCATCTGAGTAGTCATCAAATAAGAGAAGAACATTTTTGTTTATATTACCTACAAAGAGGACGCTCACAAGGAGTGATAAAAACAAAGAAATTTCATATCTGAAAACCTACTTCTGTGTTTCAGAAATAGTAATTTCAGTACCTTCCCCTAATCAACTATAATGATGACACCTCAACAGCTTTCTATTCTAACAATGTTGGCTTTTGGTGAGGTTCCCTAAAGGGCAACTACCAATATAGTGGTGTCATCTGTAAAAAATGTTCCATCTCATACTCTTTATCTCTTACCCTGTATATCTTCTCAATATGTGTGCACGGAAAACATACTGATTTTATATAAAACTTTACTGAAATGGTAAATATGGATGTCACTAAACTTCCAATGCTTTAGATTTATTATGAACCTAAATGTACATATCAGTTTGCCCACTTAATAGCTTTAGCAAGTTACTGAACTAACTTTCTTAGCCTCTTGCTCTGAGGCTTTATTTCCTTCATATTACTAACAATACTATACTATACTATACTATACTATACTATACTATACTATACTATATGTTACTTTATACAAAATATCTCTGTTACACATCCACCATACCTAACCTAAATCTTATAATCTTTTGGAAATCATCTCACTATTTTCCCTCAAATACATTAAGCCCTGTGTTAAAGCTAGTTTTTATTGTCATCTGGTCACAATGTAGAGTCTCCTGAAAAGAAGGAACCTAAATTGAAGAATTGACTTACTCAGATTTGTAACTATGTCTGTGAGAGATTGTCTTGACTAATAATTAATATAGGAGAGCCCAGCCCAGTATGATAATTTCCATGCCAAAGCAGGTATTCCTGGACTATAAAAGAAAAGTAGCTGAGCATGAGTCTGGGAGTTGTAGCCATGGCTACTCCAGCTTCCTGCTCTGACTTCCCTCAATGAAGGACTGTTACCTAGAAGTATAAAATGTATCAACCCTTTTCTTCCCCCATGTTGTTTTAGGCATTACCTTTGCCTCAGCAACTGAAAAGCAAATTAGAACTCTACTATAACCACCACTTTACTCTCTAACTCTATGACATCAACTTCTTTAGATTCTGTACAACAGTAAGAGCATCACTGTTTGCTTTTCTTTTTCTTTTTCTGCCAGGTTCCATATATAGTTTTATTTAGGGGGTCAGATATCAGAGAAGGAATGGGGGAAGGGAGAGAAAGCAGGAGAAAAACAGGAAAAAGAGGAGATAGTAGAGAAAAAAGAAGTGTTTGCTTTTCTGTACCTGGTTTATTTCTCTTTGTATAAGACAAACTAAGCATACATGCAATGTGGTAACTCATCTCACACATCTTTGAAAAGCCATGCTCAAAAAGACAAAAGATAACACCTATAGGCAAGGATATGAAAAACAGAAGACTCATTGTGTTTCTGAGGGGAATCTAAATTAGCATTGTCATTATAGAAAATAATAGAATCATCATCAAAAATAAGTAGCATAATCCAGCAGTCACATCACTAGATATAAATACATTTTGCAGTCAATATACAAGTATATAAATTTTATGTAGGTGACAATGATATATATACGATATGCAACAAATTAAATAATACAATATGATTATTTCTTAGGAAATATGTGTTTAATATCCTCCTCCAAAGCATTATAAAAACAATTCTATTAGGGACAATGTAGTATTAACTTATACATCTGCTTAAATAAAATTAATGAACTCAACAAGAAAATTCTTTTCTAAAACACCACACATTTAAAGATTTTTTAAGAGATAATATTTTAGCAAATGTTAGAATTAACATGAAACCACAAAGCATAATTATGCAAAGTTCTAATAGTTTATATAGTGCCTACAAATTGCAAATTAATGGAATTCATTATTGCATAGGGTTTCAAGTCTATAAAAGGCATGTGTGCAACTTGGAACTAGTAGAAATATGACTTTTTTGAGATGGCTTGAGATTGGATGTCTCAGTAGGATGTCTCTATGTAATGCAGGCAAGCTGTTTAACCATGATCCTCCTTTCTCAGACTCTATAGCATTGATAGTACAGGCATGCACAATGACACTAGGCACTATAATAGCTTTACAATGAATAAAATGGGGGAGCAAGGTCTATGTAAGTTAAAAAAAAAAAGAATGGGAACTATTTCTACACACAGATATAAGAATATGGAAATGAAAGACCCATGCACGATAACAAGAAGCAAACAGTCCAGTTAGTGCAGTCTAAAAGCAAGGTATATGTGGTAGTAGAGGCCCATGAATATTCCCTTCTTATCCTCTCATTTTATTCTACAAATTAAGCAATGAAATAATCAGCAGAGAATTACAGGAAGAGTTCTAACATTTCTGCAACAAGGATATGAAATAGTCACCAAAAGACACAGATTAAGAATCGTGGGGTCATTTAAAATGACTGTTTGAAGACATAACGGCCTATATGGTGCTTTGGAAAAGGAATCTGTCTCAGAGTTATTAGGGGTATACTGGATAAGAACAAGCAAAGCCTGGAAAATGGGTAGAAGGGCAGTTAGAACACAATCTTAGTAGCTGCAAGAAATAACTATAAGAAGGATTGTCTAAGCAAGAGGAAAAACAGTGAGTAGATGAGTAAGGACATAGATACAACCGTTATTACAGAAGCTGAACCAATAGGATTTGACTAGCAACTAAGCATTAAATGAGAAAAATGGATGGAGTAGATCATAACCCCATATTGATGAAATTTAAGGAACCTGAATATGGCAAGGGCACAGAACCTAGAAGACACTGTCAGTGCTGCAAAAGTACTAACTAAACTGAACAGCAACTTAAAGCTAGAAATATCAGTTTGGAGTGAAAGAGAGAAGACAGAAAAAGACAAAGTGTTATTACCAAAACAGATGCAAAGAATGTTTTGGGTTTGTTATTATTATCATTTTTTGGCAATTAAGACAGGACAATGGGACAGGAAACAGGAACAATTGAGTGACGGAGAAATATTAATAATTCAAGAAGGGATAGGGCTTGTGTGACAATGAAAGAAATGCTACAAATGTTACTACATTCTTTATATAAAATGTATGCTGATGTGTGAAATGAGAATGTTAAATTAATATATCATGTTTTGCTATCCTTAAAAGAGATCTGGTCAAGGTAATCAATGTGAGATGGCCTGATGCTTCATTTATCCCTTTCCACACATAAAGTGTTGAAAAATACAAATATTATATTTATTATTTTAGAAATAATTTAGGCCATACAAAAAGAAACATAAGAAACACCCTACAAAATGTAAATTGTATGAATGTTACTAATATGAGAAAATAAAATGAATTAATTTCTTGGTTCCAATTACCACTTTGTTGTTAATTTTAAACTCTGCCTTCCCAACTGTATTTCACATACTCAACAGACCTTGTAGACTTGGGTGCACTTTGCTTTGGACCAGCAAGCACACAAATTAGTTAATTGAAAAATTGATTTGGTGTGCCAGAAACTACAAAATACTAGAAGACAAAGAGAAATAAATCTGTCCCTGATTTTAGGCACTCTGACTGGAACAGATAGGCAGTCTACCAAATAAATAAATAAACAAATCCAAATATTCTTGGAAAACCTTCTGTTTTATCAACAAGGGGTAGTACTGTCCTTCATATGACATAAACAGTCCACCACAAACATCCCTATTTGAAATGCAATACTATTCTAGACACATATAGTTGTAAATGACAATGAAATTAGAGATCAAACGCACCATCATTTTTTCAAAGAGGTCCAGAACTTCCTTTTCAGACAAATTCAGAGATCGTTCATCATATAATGGCTGAGCTGCTGGAAATTCACTCATCACGGCTTGAGAATCAATAGGATGTTGAATAAGAGGTTTTTCTTTTTTGACAGTAGATTTTCTGAAACTTGTAATTCGGTCACGCTGCAAACAGAGAAAAACATAAAAAGTCCAAAGAAAAAGATTAGAACACAGGAAAATGAAGAATGGAAGCATCAAAATGGCACCTAGTATAATATATGTTATTATTGTCTCTTGACAAAACATTATTGAAAGCAGCAAGCTCCAGTTAGAGATTGGACTATTTTGCAACCTTAAAGACATGAGAAGTCAGGGGGTGAAAAAAATCTTGCCTCAAAAGTAAAACTTAGTCATTTGTCATTTCTGTTCTATACAGTAA
>PVIH01024455.1:0-22714 GCA_004025045.1 Sigmodon hispidus | reverse complement strand
TCTCTTCCCCCTCCCAACACATCTGGTCATTTTTCTTCTCTGCAACTGCCCATCTCCTCCCTCGGCAGGGAGCAGACAGTCCTATGGTCCCACTGACCCAATAATGCTTAGATCAGTCTCCACTTCTGGCCAAATCCAGTTCTTTCCCCCCTCCCTCAAGAGTGAGTCAGGTGTTCCTATAGTTGGAGTGGGGTTTGAAAAAAAAAAAAGCATTCTTATTTCTGTGAGCCTAATATTCTTTATTCTTTTCTCATGAGAAATGTACAAGAATATTGGGTACACTGCTGCGGTGTAGGTAGCATCTGTGTATAACTGAACCTTTCTAGGACTTCAAGGACATGATTGTTACATCCACTGACTACACTTCTCAATCAGTATTCAACACTGTCCACCTTTATAGTCCTTGGCTACATGGAGAAGTATCTATCTTCTAATTTTTAGGTTTTCTGACTCTAATAGTAATTTAGTTAATGATGGTTAATTACAATGTTCAACTTAAAATATGTCCAGGTTATTTTATGATTTTAAGACCTTCTTAAAATAATTTAAAAACATAAAAATGCTAGTTAGAGCATTAAAAATATACACCAGAGTTGCTGTGGGCCCAGATACCCTTTGGATGGTGCTTATGAATTTTAGCCCTCGAAATTAAATTCACAAGAGATGCAATTTAATTTTTTTTCTACAGCTAAACTTGATTTTAATTAAAAGTCTTCAAGTTTCTGCAAAGCTGAGCTCTGTCAGTATAGTCTACTGTTCTCTCCTGGAGTGGACTCTGATTTCCAAGATCATGTGGTGCCAAAGCCTGAGAGGGTGCCATTTTGTCAAAGTCATCTCCTACCCATGGAGACATTGCTCCAGCTGGTCTTTGGTTTCTTGTCCCTTTCTTCTGTCCACAGGACTGTGTGTGTGTCTGTGTGCTTGGTCTGTCACCTGTCTCTTTCACCATCTCATATTAGCTTTGCTTTCTTTCTGCCTCTCTTACAAAAGGCCTGTAGGGAGCCCAAGGATAGTTGTAAATTGTCCCATGTCTGAGCCGCTTCCTTGTGTGCAGTCACTACAAAGCTCTCAGACATGAGAGGCCATTACAGGGCACCAAACTGGACACAGGCACAGATTTCAGTCAGGCTGGAATGCTGTGGGATTATGCTCTTGTACATTTTAAATACTTTTTCCTCCTATTGGTTTAATAAAATGCTGATTGGCCAGAAGGCAGACAGGAAGTATGGGTGGGGCTACCAGCCTAAGAAAACTCTGAGAGGAGGAAGAGCAGAGCAGAGATGCCAGGGAGATGCAGAGGAATGAAGATGAAAATGATGCTCTGAGAAAAGATACTAAGCCACATGGCTAATCATGAGTTAAAGAGTAAGAGTTAGAAAGTAATAAGTATGCCTGAGCCACAGACCAAACTGTGTAATTAAAATATAAGACTTCATGTGATTATTTGAGACTGTTGGTCTGGATCTCAGAGTTAGGCTGGGCTTGAAATGTCTTACTACATTGGAACTCTCAATCCAAAAGAGAAGCATGAGCCTCCCTTGCTCAGAACACATTCCCTCACTCAAACTCTTGCAATTCCCCCATGCCTCAGTCAAGGGAATCTTTACTGAGTGTAGACTACACATTTACAAATCAGTGGCAGACTGTGGACATCTATGACAGGTGAGTGGAAAGAACCTACAAAAGACTCTGTACTACAAGCTTTCTCCCAAATACACTTCATTAGCTCTGCATAAAGCATTCTTCTGCCCCTACACACCAAGGGCCTAGGATCTCCAAACCAGGGAAATCCCTGTTCTCTTTTCTGTTTGTCATCTCTCCCTTGAAGCAGTTGGTGCAGTTCAGAAAAATGTAGAAAGCTTCAGCACTGTGCGGTCTGGTAGGATAGCCATAAGCTACACAAGGCTGAACAGTAAACTATGAGTGGTCCAGACTGACTTAAAAAGGAGCTATACAGGAGATGTCAACAACTTTTAAGCAACAACAAAAATATGAACCATCTCTTTAATCAATTCTTAGGTTAATACATGTTGAAATTATGGCATTTGGAATACAATGGGTTAAATAAAATATTTTTAAATTAATATTATTAGTTTCTGGTCTTTTTTACCTTTTAAAATGTGATTACTAAAAGTGTTTTCATTATATATATATATATATATGTACATATATATATATGGCTTACATCATACTTATACTGGAAGTACTGTTCTAGCAGAAAAAATAATGAAGACCAAAAATAAATACATCAGTATTTTAAAACCATTATCACACATATCTGTGCCACCTCCTGCCCAAATATGTTGTTCCACAAACACTCTAAAATTCAGTGGTTATGCATTGTGTGTTCTTCTCACATCTGCACAACACACTGGATGCAGGAAGATGAGAAATGATGAGAGCATTTTCACAAAGATTCCATAGCATAATGAGACACACAGGTAAATGACAGGAAATGTGTGGCAAGTTCAAGGTAGGGACATGAGTTTCTTTTGCTAATAAGTAAAAACTGGAAGAGCTAAGACATGGGACAGACTTCTCAGAGAAGAGGTTGTGTGAGGCATGCAGATTGAGAAAGAGGATGTCTGATGGAAAGAGCCCCTGTGTGTAAGAGGCAGGGGAAACTTGAGGCCGAGAACAAGCTGGACAAAGAAAAGAATCTGTAAGCATCAGCTGGAAACAGACAATGAGAATCCTCCAGCAGCAAGGGAACGGGTTTGCTGTATATAGAAAAAGAAATCCACTAACATGTGGAACATTAAACTTGGAATACTAGGGTTTTATATTAAAATATATGGAGAAGATGAGGTGTCGATGCTGATAGTTGTGTGTGTGAGTGACGAGTTAGGCTTTTATCTATGTGTGATTTGGTGAGACACTGATTCCATAGCATCCATCTGATATAGCTGCTGTCCACTGAAAAGAAATCCCAAAATACACTGAAACTCATCTTAAATAAAACTGTGGTCTTTTCAAAGAAGCAATCTCTGTTCAGTCCACCAATAACTGTTCAACAAAAGGTTTGATTTCTAGAAGTTAGAACTCAGTCTGTCTCACAGCTCCCATGGATTGAATGTAATTAACTCTTGAATTTTCTTAGTTCCATTTGAGGTTGTTGAGAAAGTGCCATGGGGTGAGCTGACATAGGTCCTCTAAAGTTCTCATACTTCCCAGTGCCAGCATCTGCCCCACACTGGGCACAAGACAAGAGTGTCACAGGAAGAAGACCTGGAACAAATATCTACTGGAGAATCTGCAAACATTGCTGGGGATCTGTTTGCATCTTTGCCATTGTTGCTAGAACCTTTTATGAACTTCTAGATAAATATGAACTTTTAAAATTCATCATGATAATAAGGTCCTTTCTGAAAATTTCCTCTGTTGAGTGGGCATGTATTCATTCTCTAGAAAGAATTATGAAGCTCTGAAGAACAATGGGCTGAGTTTGAGTGAAGAAAGACATCAGGGTGTGGGTCAGGGAAACTGAGTATTTGTTTCTTCCCAGGAAAGCAGAGATGGCTTAGTGGGTGAAAGCACTCTCTGTGCAAACACGGGGACCTGAGCTGGAATCCCAGCACCCACGTAAAAATCCAGATATGATTATGCCTGTATCTCACGCCTGGCAGGGAAAAGGGGAGAGAAGACTTGCTTGGGCTTCCTGGATTCCAGCATAGCCAAAACTTGTGAGCTCCAGATTTGCAGAGAGACCCTGTCTCAAAAGGGATGATGTGTGATGGCACTGTTCTCTGTATACCTGCTGGGGGGCTGCCCATGCACACATGCAAACACAACTCTGAAAAACTTGTTTCTTTCCATGTGAGAGTGTCCACATCTTTCTGACACTAAGTAAGAGAAGTTATCATCAGTCTGTTGTGAACAAAACCATGGCTCCTGAGTGCACAGTAAATGTGGAAATTATGTGATAGTTGGCCCAAAGTCTGGGAGAAATTTTTTTCCAGAAAGTATTTTTTAAGACCCTGTAATATGAGTTAGAAGATTCATGAGGATAACCCTAAATCCAGGTAAGCCTGAGACTCGCACCTGGAGTGTCCAAACCTGTCCAGAAGGAAAACTGACACCTACCTTGCCTGCATGGAGCTGAGCAGGAGAATGGGGATTTAACACCATGGCTCTTGTTATTTTCAAGTACAAAGCTGAGAAACTAATATCAGAAATAAAGACATGTCCACAAGAGCTATGTTTTCAAAACTTGTACAGAAAAAATCCAAAAAAGCAGCTCCAGCAATGTCAGGGGGTGGCAGCTGGCAGCCACGGTCTGCCTTACAGCTCTGAAGGAAGGCATACGGCTTCTGAAAGCAAACAAACACTGTCTCGTAGATGTGGAGGGAACACGTCAGTCAAGAACAAACTTGTCCAACTTGACCTAGACTTAAGAACTTTTACAATTATGGGGAGTGACTAAGTCTGGTAAACACTTCATTTTTACATTGAACCATAAAGATTCTGACTGGGAATTGTGCAGCCATGGCAATTTAGCAAACTAGTTAGGTCTATGAACAACAGTGTAGGCTTCCTGTGAGTCAAGAAGGGTGACTGAACACAGACAGCCCAGCTGCCTTTAGGACAAACATTTTAGCTGATTTCAGTGGGAAATTTCAGTTTGTCTTCTACCCTAAATGGAAACAATCTATCAATCAAGAAAGTGTACTTCATATTCTGGTTTACTGAAAAATTGTTTTTCATTGTGCACTAGATAGCCAAAAAACCTTTTAGGGAGAAGATTTAAAGCTTCTATTTTATTTTTGAAAATCTAGTGCTTTAAGTCTGAAGAAAACGAATAGTATCCTCTTTTAATGAATGTGTGGCAATATTTTAAAAAGAAAACAAATAAGAAAAACAGTGTTCTGTACTTTATCAAATCTGCATCCATAACCACAGACTCTCTTGCTGCTTCAAACAATATATAATTAATATACACAGCCTTAAAAACCAACCAAAATTCTAGCTCTGGGTGGATCATAATTGGAATCTATCCCATACTACTGTTGTGGAATCTCCCGGACAATTTTGTAGGCATAAGGTTTGCATATCTTTAGAAATAAAAACACCTCAAGCTTTGTAATCTCTGTAGAGGGTTGTTTTGTTAGGACATACCACACTGGTTCCATAAACCTGATCAAATCTTTGCCTTCAGGCAGACATCTGCAGTTGCTGCCTCCAGGTGCTTCCAGGCGGCCCTCCTGCAGGAGGGAGGTGTAGAGGAGGAAGCTCCAGGAAGCGTGCAGGTGCAGGAGTGTTTGAGAGGAAATTAAGGGCGGCTTGCCCTTTTATGTTGTGTATTCACATAGGCAGTTGTGTGCTTGTACTGAGGTAATGCTGACCTTCAGTACACAGAATGTGAACTCAGCTGCTTCTGGGTACTGAGGAGTTCCGCTCTCTCTTTCCCAAGACATCCTTTTGCCTTAAAGAACCTGACTTTGGTATTCAAAAAACAAAGTTTCTGGACAGAAACAATATAGAACTCCAGTGGAGGATCACTGATAGCAGGAAGAAAAAACTACATGGATGCAGTTGCCTTTATCTCTTTGGATATCCCTCATCACTGAGTGGACATCTGGAGCTGTTCAAGCCAAGGGGGAAATAAGCTGTGAAATAGATGACTCAGGATGCTCAAAGTCACGGGCTTCCTTTTCCATCTCCCCTGGTTATCTCTGTCTTTTATTGATTCAGAATTTTAAATTATTAGTGGACGCCATTTCATTATGGCTCTCCTGGAATCCTTGCACCAATAATTGGTGAAAATAAGGGTCTCTCTCCAGACACTGGCTGAGATGGACTATCTAACAAACCAGTGGAGAATGTCTTTGGTTATCTAAATACACAGAAATAGCTTACTGGACACATGAGCCATGTTTTACTTATACAGAAATTATGGGTCAGTATTTCTGTGTCAGGGTCACTAAATGTAAATTGCTCCAGGGATATTGTCAGCTTGTAAGATTCCACCAAAGGTTATTCAACAGTTAGAATTAGGAGGTTGCTGTGAGATTACAAGCACAAACGTTGTAAGTCACAACTAGTTATAAATCAGTTCCAGATTTATCTTTTTCCTAAAGTATAATGGTCTAGCCTTCCAGTTAGGCCGAAGAATGCCCAGAAATAAAGAGCTATAGTGAGAATGGCATTGTGTAGCAGGGTTATGTGTTACATTTTAAATAATTGTCCCACCTATGAGTTTAACAAAAAGCTGATTGGCTAAAAGCAGACAGGAAGTGTGGGTGGGGCTACCAGACTAAGAAAACTGTGGTAACATCTCAGAACAGACACAGATGCTACAGAGTCACTGGAGCTGCCAGGAGATGCAGAGAAAATGCTGCTAAGAAAAGGTACCGAGCCACACAGCTAAACAAGATACCCAGAGTTCAGATGAAGGAGTTAGCAAGTTATATGCCTAGGCCTTAGGTTGATTAGCATAAAAATAACATAACCCTGCTTGTGATTATTTGAGGCAAAGCAGGGCCAAGAGTGGGTCATAACCTTGTGGCCAGGTCAGAAAGTCCAGGCCAAAAACGTAATACTAGCATTGTAGAAGACTAGTTCATGAGGAGGGAACTCAGACTCAAGCTGTAAGTCAGAATTCATAGGAACACACAACTCATACAACAAGTGAACTATGTGTAAAGGGAGACTAAATTCAAACTCTCTTAGTAGCCTGCTTGGGCCTAGCATAGATAGATAGAGCTCATGCTGCACATAGACTCATGAGCTCCCAGGAAAAGTTCACTGACTTTCTAGAAATGGACCTGCTTTGCTGATATGAGCTCTCCCTGCTAAAGCCACTATATAGCTAACATCACCTCATAAAGCCTCCAGTTACCCTTCCTTACTTTCCTTTGCTCTTTTTATATGTGTGTATAAAGATGTGTGTGTGTGTGTTCCCGTGTGAGTGTGGTGCCTGTGATGACCACAAGCATGCACTAGATACTCTGCCTCTGGAGTTATAGGTAACTGAGCTGCCCAGTGTGGTTGCTGGAAGTCAAACTCTGATTCTCTACAAGAACAAGAACCACTTTTAACCACTGAGTCCTCTCACTAGCCCCTTTACTTCATTTTCTGGGGTGCCTTGCTGTTGAGGAAACCTTTCCTGGGGAGAGGGGCAAACATCTATTCACCCCAGATAAGGCAAAAACAGAAACCAAAGATAGATTCTACCCAAGTGTAAATTGGTGAATCAATTAGTTTAGTTGGAGCTACTTACAGGAGTGTGCGTAACTTACAAGCAGCTACATCATTGAAGAAAACACTCTCTCTCTCCCAGAAACCTTTAACTGCCCATACCCTTGGGAGAGAGAAAGGGCCTCTTCATAGTTCAAGAGGTCATGGTCAAATCACACCTAGAATCGGCTGCACAACTGAACCTTAATGTACATTTTTCTTCCCACAATGAATGAAGCCTAACTCTGATTGGCTAAGCTATAGTACTTCAGTCAGTGGGTTTTGCATCCCTGTGCAATGTGGACAAGAGTGGATGAGGCACTGAGCTCAGGGCCTGAACTCTAGAAACAACCAGCCTTGGTTTAGGTCCCAATCTGCTCCTCACTAGCTGGGTACCATTAACTAGGTTACTTACCTTCTCTGTGCCTCAGCTTCCTTGACCGTTCACTGGGAACAACAACACACACCAGAAACGTTTGCTGCCAACATCAAATGAGTATTCACATGGCTAACAACAATGCCTAGTGTTTAATAAATTGTCATCACCAACGAAGACAAGTGACCATTTTGGAAACCCGAATGGGTCACTTGTGGTAAGTATTCTAGGCAGAGGGGAAAATAATCCTAGGAAAACAAAGACTGAATAAAACAGAGAGGGTAGACATTACCCTTTGTGATGTCGTTGTGGCCTGACAGTGTCCCCATAATGAACTCTCAGCTATTCAAAGACCACTCTTATTCTTATACATCTTCCTGTCACAAAGACCTCCTACTAAGAGGACTCTCTGTTCATGTCTCAGACTTCCTCACAGGTGGGTAGGATACCAAGTTCTGTCCAAGAGAAAACAAAAAATTTCCAAGAGAGCTCACGAGAGCCAGATAAAAAGATGAGTTCTTCACTCTTCATGTTGTCTTGAATGTGAATATGATGCCTGAGGCCATGTTGGCTTTATGCAAAGTGAAGTTATAGGTAAAAAGGAAGAAAGCAGACCTATGAGGATGGAGAAGATAAAGGAGAGACAAGCGAGGTTCCCTGGTGGCTCTGTAGTTGAACCCCTGCCAGCAACACCCAAGTCAGGCTTCTTGTTATGCAAGACAAAAAAAGGCCCCCATTGTTTAATCCACCATCAATCAGACTTTTCGTTATTGTTGTTGCTTGCCTCAAAAGCACCTCCATCAGATACGGCATCATCTTCACAGGCAGTGTAGATGAATGTGAAGAACATACATCTCTGTTTACTGCATTTCCCAGCTGTCCTGATAATGAGACCTTCATACCCTAGAGCTGCACAAACTTGGCTACATATCAGTATTGCTTGGAGGTCCTTTAAAATATGGAGGTGACTGACATGTGCAGAAATGTTGCTTCAGCTGATGAGAAATATAACTTCATGGCTGGAAAGCAATGCCAGCATCCACATAACCCATAAAGAATTTTAAATGTATATTGTGACTGAACTGTACCTCCCTAGACAATGTCCTTCATCCACAGCAACAAATTTGAGCCAGTTGGAAAAGAAACATATTTTAGAACTCTATTTATTAACCTGGGGTCTAAGAACTCATCTTTTTATCTACCTCTTCAAAAATGACTGAAACAAAGTTATAGGCTAGGACACTAGAATGAGCATTTTAAGCAGATATTCCAGCAGCTTCTGAGGCACCCTCTCTTGAGTTCTTTTTTGACAGCTATCTTTTGTTCTCAGTGATTCTCCACATCTGCCTGAGAGTTTTAGATACTGGGCCGTGAAACGTGATAAGCTAGGCCCAGCCTCTCATCCTTAAAAATACACAGATTAAGAAGAAAAATGTTAACAATAATCAGAAATTTCAAAGAGTAAGTTCTTGTGGGAAAGCAAAGCTTGCTGACATGGTATGATTGAGCCCACATTTGGGGTGGAGTAGAGGAAAATGGAGATAGGCTGTATTTAAGCCCAATTTTGAAAGAAAGAAGAGAGTCACCATACCTCCCAGAAAGCTATAAGACAAAGCTGTGAGCAGGGGTGAGCTGGCATCCATGAGAAACAAAAAGTAAAGCAGTGAGACTGGAGTAAAGACCCAGGTCTTCTTGGCAGTGTGAGATCTGAGAGCTAGGTGTGGTGTCACAGGTGTAAACCAGCACTCCAGGTATGGTGTCACAGGCCTGTAATCCCAGCACTCCAGGTGTGGTGTCACAGGTGTAAACCCAGCACTCTTGGTGTGGTGTCACAGGTGTAAACCCAGCACTCCAGGTGTGGTGTCACAGGCACAATCCCAGCACTCCAGGTGTGGTGTCACAGGTACAATCCCAGAACTCCAGGTGTGGTGTCACAGGTGTAAACCAGAACTCCAGGTGTGGTGTCACAGGTGTAAACCAGCACTCCAGGTGTGGTGCCACAGGTGTAAACCCAGCACTCCAGGTGTGGTGTCACAGGTGTAAACCAGCACTCCAGGTGTGGTGTCACAAGTGTAATCCCAGCACTCCAGGTGTGGTGTCACAGGTGTAATCCCAGCACTCTAGGTGTGGTGTCACAGGTGTAAACCCAGCACTCCAGGTGTGGTGTCACAGGTGTAAACCAGCACTCCAGGTGTGGTGTCACAGGTGTAAACCAGCACTCCAGGTGTGGTGTCACAGGTGCAATCCCAGCACTCCAGGTGTGGTGTCACAGGTGTAAACCAGCACTCCAGGTGTGGTGTCACAGGTGCAATCCCAGTACTTCAGGTGTGATGTTGCAGGTGTAAACCAGCACTCCAGGTGTGGTATCACAGGTGTAAACCAGCACTCCAGGTGTGGTATCACAGGTGTAAACCAGCACTCCAGGTGTGGTGCCACAGGCCTGTAATTCCAGCACTCCAGGTGTGGTGCCACAGGCCTGTAATCCAAGCACTGCAGGTGTAGTGCCACATGCCTGTAATCCTAGCACTTCAGTGGTGCCACAGGTGTAAACCCAGCACTCCAGAAGTAGAGACAGGAAGTCCATGAACACCCATTCATCTTTGAATATATCAAGGCCATCCTGGGATAAACTAGATCATGTCTCAGTAAACAAATAAGAAAGGAGTTTGAAAGAAACTCTACATTTGTGAAAAGTTACTGAAGGAATTTAATCTAGAGAAAAGATTATGTGCATATGTTTGATATATGTCTGCCTGTGTGCATGTATGTATGTGTGTATATGTATGTGTGTGCATATGTGTATATGTATACATTTGTGAATGCACACATGTGTACCTTCATGTGTGTGCATGTATCTGTGTATATGTTGTGTGTGAGAGAGGAGAGAGAGTAAAGAGAGAGAGTAATGACCTGCTTTTCAATAGCCAACCATTGCATCTATAACCTTGAACTTTCAGGACCACAGACTCGGCTTCGTTACTGCCTGTGCTGGCTGATAGAGAGCCCCCACTATCCCAGCCCGCAGCTCTCTGTCCCTCTGCCTGTCCCTCTGGCCACTGGCTTCTCTTCAGTACTTGATTCACATGTTCATCCACTTCCTATCACCCCTTTGGCATTGTTGGGAATCTTTTTCACTTAATCTTAAGGTTTAAAAATATTTACCTTTTACAGTAGGCCAGTGGAACTGTGCTCCTTTAGAACAAAGCTTTACCTCTGTCCTGAATTAGTTTATGTGATGAGGGCTCTGCTGGTTTGTTCCTGTAATCCAGCACTCAGGAGGGATGAAGCTTCTGAGTATCATGAATCCAAAGGCAATCTGAGCCGCAGAGTGATGTCTGCAGCAAAAAGTAAGATAAGCCCCACAGAACTGTTCAATAAGTAATTGTTTATTTGATCATCTATAAGATATAGATAAAATTTTTTAAGTGGAAGATGGAGCAATTTAATAGTCTAGTGTGTTTTATCTAAGCTGTCCACACACAGCATGGCCCACGGACCAGCAATATCAGTATTGCCTTGAGGACTTCAAAAGGCACAATTTACACCCTTAGTCCAACTTAAATCACAGTCACATTTTAGTAATATTCCCCAGGTCTTTCATATACGTATCAAAACTTCAGAAATGCTTCTGCAAGCCACAGCCATCCACCTTGACTGTACATTGGGAGCCCCAATGCCTGAGTATCACATTCAAATGTTAAGCTGGTCTGTAAGGAGGGGGGCATCAAGTGCCCATCAAATATTAAACATCATAAGTTCACCAAGCACTGAGAACCATAAGCCTACAAAGCAATGAGCACAAGACAAATGTGAACAGAATCACCTGGGAACCTTGTATAAACATAGATTCCTTAAAAACCTGCCCCACACACTCCAAAGACTATTGTTCCGTAGATTTGTATCTAGTCTCTGAGACTCACATGTTTCTTTTTTAAAGAGTCAGGTTTTTTTTTTTAATGTATGTGTATATGTCTATGTCTATGTGTATATATGACCACATGTGTGAGTGCCAATGGGGGCTAGAAGGTAATCAATGACCTGAAATTGGAGCTTCATGCAGTTATAAGCCACTCCATGTGAGTCCTAAGAACCAAACTCAGGTCCTCTGAAAACCAACAAGTGCTCTTGACTGCTGAGCCAGCTTTCCAGCTCCAGGAACCCAGTTTTAATCAACACCTTCTGAGTGGTATAGGCTGACCACAGGCCCCTGGTTAAGAAACTGTTGAGGCGGGAGAAGTCTGAGATGAGAATGCCAATTAATTAATTTGGCTGCTGATTGATGTATATCACTGTTTAGTTTGCTTTGTAACTGTGCCTCTTTAGAAAGAATAGCAGAGATGTCAATCTCCTTCCAGAAGCTGCGCTGGCTGCAAAGGCCACAGACATCATGCAACCTGACAAGGGCCAAGGCCATCGATGAGCAGCCCAGCACCCAAAAGACAGACAGAAAACACATTTCTTTCCAGGCTAGGAAAGAAATCATGCCTCTGACGACTGAAAGTTAAACAAAGATGACCCTTATTATCTAGGGAGGACCTAAATAGGTAACTGGTACAAATCACCACAGAATGACCACATGTAGCCGCCTGCTTCTCTGAGTGTCTAGCATCATCACTTTGTGACCCTCCAAGGACAGGTTTGCCAGGAAGATCCTGGAATGCTCTCACACACAGAGCCTTCCTCATCTTCAAGGGCCAGCCAGGCCCTGAGACACAGGCATTGTTTGACATAATACTGTTTCATTCAGAAGCACATGACCTGCTTACTTTCCATACTTACATTATCCAACTGCTAAGAGACAGGATGTGTCCATACAGTTAACTTGTTTCCCACGGTGTCTAGAACACTGATGGACAAACAGAAGCTTAGCAAATAGTTGTTTGATTGAATAACGGCAATAAACACATTATACTGTCTTCCTAACTGGTTACATCATGATGACTGATCCTCAGCATGGCAAGGACTTGACCATCACCAGGAGATTTTGAAATACAAGGTAAGTTGTCCATCAGTATAAGGTAGAATGAAAAGAGCAACAACAACAAGTGAGTTATTTCGTGCCCCGGATAATTTTTCAGAGATTTCATGGGAATTATATCCTTGGATTCCCACGACAACCTTAGGAGTAAGGTGTGAAAAGGAGTTTGTCTTCTATTTTTTTTATTACTGTGGCGAGAATACTTCACAAGATGTACTGCACTAATAAACCTTCAAGTGCACAAAACAGTGTTGTTGACTCAAAGCTCCAGGCTGCAGGGGAGACCTCTAGAGCACATTCATTCCTCTTGCACAGGGAACAACCCTGCTTCAACTGCCTCCCAGCGTCTGTCCTCAATTTCTGTGAGTCTCGGTGTTCTGAATGCCTTGTTTGAGTGAATCATTTGACTTCGGGGATCTGTCTTATTTCACTTAACATAATGCCCTCAGGTCCCCTCATGTGGTTGAATATACACTATTTCTTTCATTTGGAAAAGACTTTAAAATATTCCTTTTTGAAGTCCACGTCACATGTTTTCAACCTGTCCATCTACAGTGGGCCTTCAGTTTGCTTCCATTACCTGCTACTGGAAATAAAGCTGCACATGGGGGCAAGCGTCTCTTGGAGACCCTGATATGGCATCTTTCTAATACACAGACCAGGCATGAGATGGCTAGCTTATACATCAGTCTTTTTTACTGATGGAATCTGAATATTCATACTGCTTTTCTTAGGGACCAAACCTTCCTATTTTACATCCCATCCTCCCCAAGTTTTTATCAACATTTATCTTCTATTCTTAGTGACAGGTCATCACAGGTCTGAAGTTATAGCTCACTGTGACTTTATTTTGCTTTTGCTGATATTTGGTAACACTGCACATCTTGACATACATTTGTTAGTCATTTATTTGTTTTCTTTGGGTATCTATTAGGGTCCTTTGACCACTTACAAAAATGTATTTTGTTGCAACTGAATTGTAAGAGATTTTATAAGTTTTGGAAGCAACCTCTTTATGTTCTACAGATATCTTCTCCCTTTCTTGGGTTGCTGCTTCACTCTGCTGTTTATGTGTAAAGTGTTCTTCACATGATACAGCCTTGCAGCTCTGTTTTCAGTTATTTGGGCTTTCTAGCTAAGAACTAAGAAATCTCTGCCATGCGGTATCATAACATTTCCAGTTCTGCCCCAGGTTTACCACTTAATCCACTCTGCCCACAAAGTTAGTATGCGTGCATGATAGTAGCCCAATTATTCTCTTTTGCATATGGATATCTGGCTTCCTGATACTATTTGTTGAAGACTATATCCTTCTCCATTGTGTTTTTAGCATCTTGTCAAAGGCCAGATGACAAAATGCATCATTTGTTTCTGAATTTGTTCTTCACTGTTGATTCATGTGTCTATATAGTGCCAGCAGCATATCATTTTGATTACTACAGTTTTGTAATATATTTTGACACTGGGAAGTACAATGACTCCAGAACTGTTTTTCTGAAAATCATGTTGGCTGTTCTGAGGCTTTTGCAATTCCATATGAACTTAGGGTGCATTTTTCTGTTTCTATTTTTTTTAAAAAAAAAAAAAGGAATGCCTTTGGGATTGTTACAGTGACTAATAAATCTGAAGATTACTTTAGGGTCATTCATTTATTTTAATAATCTTTGTCTTCCAGGCCATGAACATGGTATATCTTTCCATTTACCTGTTTCTTCACTGGTGATTTAAAGTTTTACTCTTTACTTCCTTACCACTTTATTCTTGGGTATTTTTGATACTATTACAAATTGTATTTTCTTAGTTTCTTTTAGGACCGTTTAATATTAGTGTGTATACATGCTGCTAATCTAGTGAGTTAGTTTTATGTCCTACAATCTTGATAAAACTATGTGTTAGCTTTAACAAGGGTTGGGGATGGTCTTCTGGGAGTTTGCTACATATAAGAGACTCCTCTATAGAAAAGAATATCTGACTTCTTCTCTTCTCACATAAAACTTTTATTTTCTTGTCCTGATGTTCCAAATGAATTTCCAGTACAATGTTGATTAGAGTTGCAAGGATGGGCACCTTAGTCTTGTCCCTGGTTCTGTGAAAAACCTTTTATGTTTTCTGTGTTGAATAATTAGACATAGGCTTTTCTTAGATAGCCTTTATTATATTGAGATAAATTCCTTCTATACTCTGTGTGTGTTTTTATTCATGAAAAGATGTTAAATTCAGAGGTTTCCTCCTCCATTTGTAGTTGATGAAGGTAAGACTCAAAGAGCCTTTAAGTGTGATGTACTTTTCTGCTCTAAAGATCATAGATGGATTTTTAAGATGATTCTTTTTTTTGTTGCTGCAGGTACCTTGCTGTGATACTGATCTACTAAGATGAGTACCACCTCCCCCTAACCCATGTGAATTTGTGCAGGATAAAACTTCAAAAGCTATGGCAGCTTCTAGCTTGCAAAAAGCCCTCTGACTATCAACACATCAAAATAAAAACAAATATCCATTTGTTCCTTTTAGTGCCCCATGCTCTGAGTCAAGGTGCACTTGTCTGAATGTGAAAAGAGAGGGATGGTAGCTGGATTATGGAAAAAACACTTGATACCAAGCCCAACAAGCAGAGTTCAATTCACAGGCCACAATACAGTGGAAAGTGAGAAACAGCACCCACGAGTTACCCCCTGACTTCCATATGCAAACTTTCTGGTATATGTGCCTACACATATGCCAAATAAATAAATAAATAGTCACTCCTAAAGAAAACAGGAAGTATATTAGTTACTTGTCTTGTTGTTAAAAAAAAAAATACCTGACGACTGTGTCTTGAGGAATGAAGGTTCATTTGGATTCCGAGTTTGAGGGTAGAGTCCATCTCAGCAGGGAAGCCATGATAGCAGGGTCTAAAGGCAACTGATCACAGCAAATCTACAGCCAGGAGGCAGAGAGATGATGAGAGGCTAAATCTGCCATCTTCTTATTCAGGTCAAGATTCAGCTCATAGAATGGTTCTAACCACAGTTACAATTGATTCTCCGGTGTCAGTTAACATAACCATGACAATTCTTTAGAAGTGTATCTCTTGGTAGATTTTAGATGCTACCAAGTTGATGATTTTAACTGTCACAGAAAGAAGGCAAAAATCAGCAGTCTACAATCTAAGAGAGCTACATATAAGTGAGATGAATGTGGAAAGAAAATAGTAATTTATAATGTAGACTGTACCGTTGGAGAATTATAGTAGACAAGGTTCAGAACCCTGACCCGTGATCCTAGCTTTGTCTATCATGATAGCTTGTCAATCACTCTTTTCTATTGGTCACTTTACTTTGAGAGAAAATCAATGGGATTTAGCCTTTCCAAATTCCGATGTACCTCTCACCCAAATCCATCCCATCAGAGGAAAACTCCACTCTACTTTATAGTGTTTAATAAGAATTATGGTTTAAGGGCTAAGGGGGAAGAGCACACAGAGAAGGGAAGAGGTTGTCATGGTAACACCCATGCGATCACTAGAACCTGGCAAGCTCTATTGGGCTTTCCAGCCTTTTTCTTCTAAGCTCCAAACCTTCTATTCTCTTAGAGGGTAGAAGAGAGGAAGTGGGAAGGTCTAGACCCATATCAAACGCAACTGCTTAAAGAGACAGTGCTGAAAGGTGTTCATCCATGGTTTCTCAAGTACTGAGGCAGCTAATAAAGTATGTGGTCCTGAGTTTGAATCCCCAGAACTCACATAAACCTGGACATGGCAGTGCACATTTATAACCCTCATGTACAGCAGGGAAGAAAGTGAAGACCCAGGGTGGAAAGCTGGAGGCAGGATCTGAAGCACAGGTCAGGGAAGGACACTGCTAAACTGTTTATATAATATATCTTGTTTCTTTTACCCCCCAGATCCTCCCACCCAGGAATGGCACTGTCCACAGTAGGTGGTGCCCTTCCACATTAATCTCCAATCAAGAAAATTCCCAACAGATGTGCCCGCAGCCCACAGTCCAGTCCAATGCCGGCAACTTCTTAGCTGAGGTTCTGCATCCTAAGTAGTTTGTGTCAAGTTGGCAACAAAACAACCAGAGTAAGACATTTATTATTTCAAAATAAAAGTTCATACATCTGTGTATCCTATAAGTGACCTTGACTCTGTTCCTCTTAGATCTTTCTTCCCCTGTGAGCTTCATGCTTGGCTGAGAGTACAGTGGCTACCAGTGAACATGGTGGCCATGTGTGATACAGCAGTGTCTATAACACCAGTGTTAAAAGAAGAGCAAATCATCTTCCAGAACTGCCCAGTGAACCTCATCACTATTTGTAGAATCAGTTGATATGTTTATACCTAACCAATCATTGGCAAAAGGTCTGACAGCTATGGTTGGTTTAAACCTACAAAGAAATGCCATGGGATTGAGGTCAGAGTTGAAGCCTTTTTGCCCTGAAGAATGCAATCACTTAATTCAGTAAACATAAGAATAGATCAGTCTTATTAAAGGAAGGATGTGTGATAAAAAAGTTATTAGATGACCAAAAGTACCATCTAAGTAGTCTCCCCAAAATGTTAGTTTTTCTGAGTGAAGATGCATTCTAACTACTACTGACTGAGAAAACAGAGTGGTGTTTTATTCTTTAAGAATCTACTTTGGTGCTATCTTTTGTCCCTAAGGAATCTAGAGCCAATACAAGCAACAAGAGACTTCTATAAGTATTTTCTAAGTGGAGAAATGGAAGTCCAAGATTGATTTCTTTTTCACCATAATCTTCTAATCTCCTGACATTTAATTTTACTCTAGGAAAGAATAAAAATGAGATAAAAATGGGAAGTTTGATTATTTTATATAAGCTTAATGACTCATAAATCATAAACCTGTGAATCCTCTCTCTAAAGGAAAAGAAAATGTCCTTTTTATGTTTATACATCCTGTGCAACTCAGTTCTATAAATAGATGATGAGCTGAGTTATAAACCTCATTAATTCCTTCCAGACCTGATATAAACTTTTATGATGGCAAGAATTGAGGCTCCAAGCTAGAAATGGTCTGTCCTGGCAGCATTCATCAGCAAAATGATATCTGCAAAGTCCCTGGGCTTTAGGATGCCTTCCTCATTACAATCAAAATCACAAACCTCAAGCAGTATCAAGGACCCTCCAACTGCAGTTCTGGAATGCTTTAATGTCACTGGGTGAGTAGAAGTGAGAGCAGACACAGACCCTAAGTCAGACAAGACCAGTCTAGAGAAAGTCCAGTCTTGACCAGATCTCTGCTTCTAGCTTCTCCCTCTGGGTGGAGGAGCAAGCATGAGAGCAGACAGACCTAATGACCTGTCAAGGAGACACTCAGGAATTTAAGTGTGTTCACAACACATGTCCTCGGAATTTGTGCAAGACTTTCAGGAGATTTGAGTCTTCCTTCTTCTTACTGCTCTGTTCCCTCATTTAATCTCCTGGAAAAGTCATTTGACTGTCCCTCCTCCTCCTCCTCCTCCTCCTCCCCCTCCTCCTGTGATAAACGTATTTGTGGAATGTCTTAATTCCTGATCTTCTCCATGTCCCATCCTTGTTCCTTTCCATCTCTGTATTCAGACTCCAGCCTCAGAATTGGTTATAGTGCCCAAAATGTCCTTAGTTACCACGGTTACACAAAGGGTCAAAGTGACACTCCCCAAAACTGAATATTGCTGACGATTGGATACCACAGGAATTGTAATAGCCACAGCTGCAATAGCTGTCCAAACAAAGATGTTTAAAAACTAGCAGCCATTGTGAAAGACAACACCCTGTTACAAATCAATTTGCTATCCTTCGCTGAATGATATTCAGCCTGGTGTTCACACTGGCCATCTAAGGTAGCTTGGTATTTCCTGAACAGATTTACATGTGCTAATATTGACTTGTCATATAAAGGAAGCAAAAATACTGAAAGAGTGAGAAGAAAAGCAGAAGTCCTGAGACTTAGGGTTCTTGCCATTGTCTATCTAGACATGTTTCTAAATTCAACAGGAGGGGAGACACCAGATGATGTTGCCTGTGTCTGCATGGGAGAGTCATTATTGTCTGTGAGCTGAGCTAAACACTGCAGTACAACTTCACAGCCTTGACATATTTCTCTTCCTGTTATTTGGTTTGGCCATTATCATAGCTCTAGGAAGAGAGTGGGTGAGTGTAAATGCATCCCCATTTTATACATGAATAAATTTAATTTGAGATGCTGTGTGCCATCTTTGGGTTCATGCAAGTAGCTGATCAAAAAAAAAAAAAAAAGCTCCAAATCCAAATCCCAAATCCCAATTGTATTTCTGTTGCTGTGGCCAAAAGTAACTGAAGAAAGATTTTATTTTGGCTTATGGTTCTATAGGGCTAGAGCCTGGTGGCCAGGACAGCACAGCTTGTGGCTGGGCCAGGAAGAAGTTGGCTGATGACATTTTATCCACACAGAGGAAACAGAAAGAGCAGGAAGTGAAGCCAGACTATTAGCCCTCAAAGCCTGCTCCTAGAGACAGTGACATGCTTCTTACACAAGTCTCCACCTCCTAAAGGTTCCAGAGCTTTCAAAGACAGTGTCACTACTAAGAACCAAGTAGTCGCATCCATGAGTCAATGAGGGACATTTCTCTTTCAGACCATCACATGTCTACCCACAGTACCTCAAAAGACAGGCCTTGTTGCCTTTAAAAATGTAGCAAAAGGAAATGGATGCCAGGTAGTTGCAATTGAAGTGCTGTTTCCCATATACGGAGCCTGTGGCTCTACCTTCTTCTCACCGCTCTCTAGCTTGGTATGAGACGGCAGCCATGTTTCTCTGCAGAAGATGAGATATTGTGAAGAATGAACAGAAACTGCCTGATGAGACTTGGAAAGTGTAGTGTATCCTGCTTGGTTGGCTAAGGGAAAGAGGAAATATTGTCTTGCTGAGTTAAACCTTTTCTCTGTTACATTTTATCCTCTTCATAAAGATTGTGACTCCTTTAAACAAAGGCTGGTGTCCCTTTCCAGAGCAGCTCCCAGGGCACACTGCTTTGTGTGTCCAATTATTAAGATGAAAGTACCCACTACCCTTGGTCCTCAGTCAAAAACTTTGCTAATCTTTCTCCAGCCAATGCTTCTAATAGAGTTTGAGATAGGCCCCATTCAAACATTTTCTCTGCCAAGAGCTCTGGGCCAAAATCTTGGATGACTGAGCAGGACCCCAGCTATGATTTTCAAGTCCTATCCAATGACATGTTTCTAACAGTAAGATTGGAGCATGTGACTTTTTAACTGATTGGCTTCGCAATGACCTTTCTTGGCAAGGTTGAAAGGGCCCAAATAATTAGGTCTTGTGCATTCAGAGATGTCTGGAACCTCAAGCAAAAGGTAATATATAGAATTATATATTATAAACTGTAGGATTTACAGATCAGGTTTATTTTAGGTTTTTGATATATAAGTCTTCACTTTTCTTAACCAATGTAGCTATATCAAGTGAATAACTCCACGGCAAAGTAGAAGGGTGTAGCTTAGAGCTATTGTAAGGAAAACGTAGCATTTAAACCACAGCTATGATAGCTTCTGTGAAGGGAAATTGTGGTTTCGAAAATTACTGAAGCTGCATTTGTGAGATTATTATATAGTTGGATGTGGCAGTCAAAGAAAGGAGTGAAGTTCTGACTCAGAGATGATTCCACTCTGCGCAGCTCACTCACCGGGACAATAGGGCCTGTTTTCTTACTGCAGGGGAGAAAAGTTAACTCAACATATATACGGATGCACTTAATGATTCAGCTATGGTGGTTCTGCCTAAAAGACAATAGACGGTTTATTTTTTTTTTAATTTACAAGAATTAGAATTACTGAGGTGTGGAACAATGACTCTCTACTTCAGCCACAGGATCTGATAAAGGAACCAAGGTTAACTGCACTAGGATTTAGGAGGTAAAATGAGTATACAAAAAAAAAACAAAAAAAAAAAATCCTTGCCTTTGACAATAAAAATAATTTCTAAGCAAGCCTATTTCATAGTCACAGAGAATATTTAATAAAAATATCATATTTAACCTGACATTATTGCTATTTTGTCAGTTATTCCTGAGTTTGTTGACATAAGATAATAACAAGGACATGGTAATCATGAAGGGTAAAAATATGTCTTATCAAAGAAATATGTGCGTATACATTCACCAAGATATGTGTTTGGAGAAAAAGTCAGCACCACTTACCCTTCACCTGTTCCTTAATTCCATGGGTTGTGTGATAGCTGGATGCCTGAGCTAAAGTAGGTTCTTTTTCATAGTTGGAGAGTCTGTGTTTATCTCAGTGGAAAAAGACAGACAACATAGTAATATGACTGAAACATTACTATGCTAATATTCAAAGATTTACACTTTAAAATCATTCAACTATATTAGAAAGTGCAAACTTAAAAATATACAAGTATAAAGAAGCTGCAGACCCAGGCTGTCATTAGAAACACAGGAGGAAGCACAGTATCCAGACCCAGGACATCCAAGAGACACTTATCTATTTATTTATTTATTTATTATCCAAATGACCAAGTGAACAAGAAGCCTGACTTTATGCTTTTTAAAAATAGCCTAACACTGTCTCTCAAACCTGGCATCCTTACCATATTTCCTTTATGTATCTACTTCTTCCTAAAAAGGGGGTGGGGAAGAATCTTATGATGCAGACAGTTAGTTATAGAGAATGTGGCCAAGCCACAAAGAAACAAATGTTGCTTTGGTGAATGGCCTCTTTTTTTTCTTTAAAACAGATCATGGGTAGGCCAATAGCTTCAGAGAAATTATATAGAATATCAGATTCTGAGAAGACAATACATAATTTTTCAAATGACTTTTTTTAAAATTCACTATGTATCTTTGAACACAGGACACTGATGAGCAAATATAAATGTGTATTTGAGAGAGGTATGATGTCTGCTCTCATTAAGTCCATCGGGGAGCCCATGGTCTCCATCAGAAGTCCATGTCTTTCTTTAAAGTCCTGATAATAAGACTTGGCATCAAATAAATTCTAAGTGATTGCTGATGCAAGGCCTTCAAAGTCAAATTGACTCTCAAGACTGTTTCCACAGTGCTGTGATAAAGCTGAGCAATCAAGAGGAAGGAGGTTCTTGTTTTGCTCTGTAAAATTAGAGTGTTCTGTGAGGAACCTTCCAGCATCAGAACTCAACATTTTCACAAAGAATGGATTTTCATGACCTTCTTTAACTAAGGCTTGGCTTTTAGGAACCCACTGTGGTGTAGGAGAGCAAATACCAATTACTTACCCAACCAAATGAGCTAAAGCAATGCCAGGAAATTCTACATTGAGCTCACCAGGCAATGAAAAGCCAGGCATGGTGGCACACACCTACCACCTGAGTACTTAGAAGATGAGGGCAGGAAGACTGTGAGATTTTAACAACCTGAGCTACATGATGAAGAATCTGGCTCAAAAAAAAAAAAATAGTGTGAAACAAAACTGAATTCAAATTCTCCCTTTAATCATCACTTACTTATCAGGGAAAGTAAAGGGACAACCTATTTGAAATGAAGAAATACTATTTTAAAGTCATCATGATGTCTGATACATAAGTTCAGTAATATTTGGAATATTTTAGATACTTGATTGCTGGCATATCAGTGGGAGAATTAGAAAAATCATGTATTGGGCTAAAAAATGCAGATATCTGGAGACTGGAGCATCATCTATGGAGGATATTTATCATTTATTGTATTTTTACATATTTGTTTGTTTGGGGTTGAAACAGGGTTCTACTGTATAGCCCAGGCTGGCCTCTAACTCCTGAACCTCTTCTTCCTAGGCTCCTGGCTGTTAAGATTCTGGACACTTGCTATCATACCTCCCGATAGGACCTTCCGATAGAACAGTCCATTGGAAAACGGCCAGACATTGCTTGTATGGAGAACAGCTTTAGTTCTAAATGGAGGAAGAAGGCAGCTTATGAGTTTGGGTCACATCCATAACCATTCACATCAGCAAGCTCTCAGGTCCTAGTCATCATGCCCTGGCCACCCAACATGTGAGAAGGAATTCCAAAGATTGTTTTCAGCAGCAGTCCATGCAATGTAACTCTTTCTCTGAGTAGTCTGATATTGGTGTGTGTGAGTGAGGGGTATTCATATGCCTCTGTGTGTGTGTGTGTGTGTGTGTGTGTGTGTGTGTGTGTGTATGCATGTGTGTGTGTGTATGCATGTGTGTGTGT
>PVIH01024454.1:0-22721 GCA_004025045.1 Sigmodon hispidus | reverse complement strand
ATCTTAGTCAATCTAACAGGTGTTAGGTGGTATCTCAAAGTTGTTTTGATTTGCATTTCTCTTATGGCTAAAGATGAAGAGCACTTTTTCAGGTGCCTTTCAGCCATTCGTAGTTCCTCTGCTGAGAATTCCCTTTTTAGATCTGAACCCCATTTTTTGATAGGGTTATTCAAGGTTTTGGGATCTAAATTCTTGAGCAAGACTTTATTTTTTAACTGTTTATTCTATGGCTATATCCTCTTTCTTCTCTGAAGCACATTATTAAATACACTATAACCTGTTTAGAGTTTTTTTTCTGTCTGGACCTCTTTTACTGCCTACATTTTCGTCTGTTTTGTTTGCACAAGCAAAAGCTAAATTCACCACAAAGCAAGTGGTTGATTAGCCTCTCTGTACTGAGGCCTGGGTGAGACTTCAGAAATCTGCCATGCTACTTAGCTCAGGGCAGCTGGCAGCCAGCTTCATCTTGCAAGCAGCTGTTGGGAGACCGTCTCTGTACTGCTGCTAGAATGAGACTGTGAGACTAGGAAGCCAGTGTGGCTCTATTTCTGTGCATTTAGTACCTTTTTTTTTTTTTTATAGATTTTCTCAGGTTTTATGTGGAAATTTCTGCTCCATGTTGGGCACCATTTGTAGATGTATGAATCTCTTCTACTCACCTATTGCCAAATAACCACTCAGGGGCTTATATCAATTATGAATATTTGGCCAATGGCTCAGGCTTATTACTAACTAGCTCTTACATTTAAGTTAACCTATGTCTATTACTCTAGGTATTGCCATGTGGCCCATGGCTTACTCATACTTTCATTGCTTCTTGGGTAGTTTATAGCGTCTACTCTGACCTTTTTTGTCTCTGTCCTTAGTTTGAATGCACTAACTAACCTTATTCTGCCAGGCTATTGCTCAAAACAGTAATGTAATTAGCACAGACATTATGAAAATGATACGGGAATTGTTCTTTAAAAATGAGCTAAAAATCCAGGCATGGTGGAATGCCTTTAATTCCAGCACTAGGGAGGCAGAGACAGGTAGATTTCTGAGATCAAGGCCAACCTTGTCTACAGAGAAAGTTCCAGGATAGACAGAGCTACACAGAAAAATCCTGTTTTGAAAAACAAAACAAAAAATTCAATAACAATATGAGTCAACAGTCCTATTTTCTATAGAATACATTTTTAAAGAAAATGAATTGGTATGCTGAAAATACATTCTGTACCCACAGATTTGGGGTAGCACTACTTATAATATCTAAAATATGAAACAAACCCACATACCCTTGAATGAGTAGATAAAGAAAACATGTTACCTTGACACTATGGAAATCCACACTGCCTTTAAAAAGATGAAATCTTGCTGGGCAGTGGGGGTATGTGCTTTTAATTTAGCACTCGAATCTCTATGAGTTCAAGGCCAACCTGGTCTATGGAGTAAGTTCCAGAACAGCCAAGGCTACCTAGAGAAACCCTATCTTAAAAAAAGAATGAAATCTTATCTTTTATATTCTAAGTGAACTGGTGGTCAGTCATTATGTTAAGTATAATGAGCCTGTTCATAATGACGAACACTGAATGTTTTCCCTCAGGTAGAACCAAAGACACTGATGCTATAGAAACGTTGAGTATATTATTTATCAGAGGCTGGGGGAGGGACAGCAAGTACAGAGAAAAGTAGCTTATTAGTGAGACGGGGGAATAAGAATTGGCATTTTATCACACAATGTGGTGATTATAATTAAAGATAGTTAGCTATGTATCTTAAAATAACTAGAAGGTAGGGTTTCGAATGTTTCTAATACAAAGAAATGGTAAATATTTGAGATGACAGACATGCTCACTGCCCTCATTTGACTAATTATATTACCAATTCCCATTATATACATGTATCAAAAAGTTAACATTTCACCCCATAAATACCTGTGTTACAAAAGCTAAATGTTATTTTCAGTTTCTGCTGCCTTGCTTCTCTTCATGACAACAATGGATTAACACCTCAGTTAAATGTCCCTTTATTAGAATTATATGATCATAGTGTATCTTCACAGTAATTAAAAACCCTAAGACAAAAGTTGGTACCAGGGACTAGGGTACTGCTGTGTGTGAGAGGCTTGACCATGTTTTTGCTTAAAAATATATGGACTTTGGTACTTTGGATAGGAAAGCAGTGGAATGTTTTAAGCACTGCTTAATGGGCCATATTAGTAGGAGCATGGAAGGCAGTGAGTGGTGCTGAGGGTGCTTTGAATTATAGGAGCCTGGTTCAAGAGGAGAAGAACTTTAATATGTTGCCTAGAAATAGTTTTTATGATATTTTGGTGAAGAATGTGGCTGCTTTTTGCCCTTGTCTGAAGAATCTACCTGAGGCTAAAGTGAAAGATTCCCATTGACAGAGAAAATCTCAAAATAGTCTGGTATAAACTTTGTCATGTGATTATTAGTGGTAATGCTAATAAAAATTTATAATGAAAAAGAGCAAGCTGAGCAAGGAAAAGTGCAAAATGTAAATTTGAGAAGAAAAGAGCTCTAGGAAGTGGAATGGAGCTAAATCCTGTGTCAAAGGAGATAACAGATTGAGACAAGGAATAAAGAGAGTTCTGACCTCCGGGCAAGATATTGCCCAGCTACATTTCCAACTTGTGAAAAGGAATTAAAGAAAAACTAAGAGATGGGTGTTATGGAGCATGTCTCTGATCTTAGTACTGGGAAGGCAGAGGCTGGTAATCTCTGAGTTTGAGGCCAGCCTGGTCTACAGAGAAAGTTCCAGGGCAGCCCAGCTTAGGCAATGAGAGAAGCCATGGACAATAGAAGGCTGGTGAAGATATCACTGAACAGGAAACCATTTTCTAGCCCCAGCAAGGAGCAGAATTTTCCAGCTTTAGCCTCATGATTCTGGAGTTAAAGGTTAGAAGAAGTGGGTTAGGGAATTTCTCTCTGCAACTAAGAAAAGCCACCGAGGCCAAGTATGTGGCAGGGGTGTCCCTGACTGGAGGCTTGAGAGGCCACTGCATGAAGCTGTGAAGGTAAAGCTTGGATTTCCTTGGAAAGACGAAGATTTTGGAGATGCCAGAGCCATGGGATACCTGCTGAGGAGAGCTGCTAACAGGGAATGGAACCATCCCAAGAGAAATAAATATATTACAGTCAACAAAGCTCAAAGGAGTTGGAGATCTAAAGAGTATTTTGACATCAGACATGGAGATACAGAGTTTAGAGTTTCCCAGCTGGTTTTGGGTCTTTATTTGGTCCAATATTGCCTCACTATGCTCCCTTCCCTCTGTTTTGAAATGGTAACATATATCACCACTGTGCCATTGTATATTTGAAGTATGTGATCTGCTCTTTTATTTTACAAGAGATTATAGTTAAGAGATTGCATGAATCTCAAAAGAGACTTTGAACTTTAGATGTTTAAATAAGTTTGAGACTGTGATAGACTATGAGGACTTTTGAAGTTGAACTGAATGCATCTTTGCACTATGATATGGCTACAAGCCTTTGGAAGCCAGGGAGTAGAATGTGGTGGTCTGAAAAAAATGGCCCCCAAAGGGAGTGGTATCATTAGGAGGTGTGGCCTTGTTGGAGTAGGTGTGGCCTTGTTGGAGTAGGAGTGGCCTTGTTGGAGAAAGCTCACTGTAGGCATGGGCTTTGAGGTCTGCTTTGCTTCAGCTACACTCAGTGTGACACACAGTTGCTTATGCTTCCTGCAGATCAAAATGTAGAACTCTCAGTTTCCTTTCCAGCACCATGCATGCCTGCATGCTATCTATCATGATGATAATGGACTAAACCTCTGAAACTGTAAGCCACCCCAATTAAATGTTTTCCTTTATAAAAGTCACTGTGGTCATGGTGTCTCTTTATAGCAGTAGGAACCCTAAGACATGTGTACGTATGTGTGCAGAGACAGGAGGAAGATGTCAGCTTCTCTGCTTTCACTCTATACCTCAGTCCCCTGAGACAGGGTCTCTCACTGAACCTGGAGCTGGGCTGGGGGTTTCTGTATCTGCCTCCTACAGCACTGCGGCACTTCAGAATTTTTTTTTTTTAATGTGAGTGTTAGGATCTGAACTCACAGACTCACTCTTATACACCAAGACCCTTACCTGCTGAGTCATTATCTGTCCAATTAGAAGAAAATAAAAAAGTTTTAAAAGAATAGCTAGAGAGTGGGAAAGTAAGTCACCCCGTCTCCAGACACAATCAATTTAGAAGTGAGGGTGTCTAGATAGAGAGGCTGATGTGTTGATACCTAACCCAGGTGGGACCTGATGCCTGCTGACCTCTTGTTGGCAAAATGTGCCAATCATAGCAGCAGTTCTGGAAAGCCACACTCTACTCCTTGGTTTCCACATCTGTGATAGGGGTTGAATGGCGTGGAGCTTCTTGCTTCAGCATTTGAAGGGTGATGTGCCATGTTAGACATTGTGTGACATTAACTAAAAGCTACACAAAGACAATAGTTGCCATGCACTGTCTGAAGTTTCTGACCTGTCTGTTCCAGTTTTGACCCATCGGTCCCTGATGACTGGACCGCCTGCAGCTCCGCTGCCACTGGGCCCCAAATAATGACTCCAACACTTATATTAATTACAAACTGCTCAAGCTTATTGCTAGCTAGCTCTCACAACTTAACTCAACCCATTTTTATTAACCTATGTTTTGCCACATCGTAGCTAGTAGCTTACCTAAGTCCCATTTCATCTTGCTTTCTTTGGGCAGCCACCTACAGCATCTCTTGACTCCATCCTTCTACATTATCTCAGCTTGGATTTCCCTCCTGCTTCTAAGCTGCTCTGCCATGCGTGAAAACAGTTTCTTTATTATCCAATGCTATTTATAGCATACAGAAGGATATCCCACATCAGTTGTGTCTTGCAAGAACCAGCCATCGGCCAAATCTTTGTAATCAGCTAAACCCTAGTCTTTGTTTTTTCCAGGAGACACTCACCTGCCACCCACTATCCTCAGATTCAGAGGAACGCAGCAAGCTGCAGAGTAAACTGTGTAGGACTATAATTCCAGATATCCTCAAGAACCAATGGACTCCAGGGTCTTTTCTGCTCCACTCAGTCCTAGCACACTGTCTGTGTCTCTGCCCTTGGATCCTGCACATAGCTATCATAAATTCCCCCTGAATCTGGAATCAGTTCTTTAGGAACATTTTTTGTGGCCTAGGCTGCAGAAAAAAGTCCTCTGTGCCAGGTTTGTGTTGCTTTCTGTGAAGAGGGTTGTGGCCACATCAACCCAATATCAATTTTATGGAAACTCTCAGGCTAAAGAATTACTCACCACCTCACTTAGGATGTGGGAGGAAGGGGGGTCCATTTCAACACCTCAAAAACAGAAAGAAGGAAAGGAAGAAAGAAAGAAAAAGAAAGAAGAGACATGTTACACAGCCAATAATTTATAATTTACAAACCGCTTCTGGCTTATGCTTGACATTTTAGTTTCTCACAGGAAACTTCCCCATTCACAGATGGTATTGGCTTTGAGGGAGGGGCACTGTGCACAGGGTCTTAGCTCCAGCACCCCTGTCCTTATGTGGCAACACTTCAACCTTGGCTCTGGTGACAGTTGCCCCTGGACCCTGCTTTTCTGGGTCCTGTTTCCAGCCTGGGGTTTGCCCCTGTCTTTTAAGCTCTGCTAATGTTTTCATTGCCGAGAACCTCCAGCTTTTGTAGACATTTGGATGAAGAGCTATTCTGTGTCAGCTTGGTTCTTCGTGGTGCCAGACACACCAAGTCCATTGCAGACATTTAGTAAATATTGTCCAAGTTCAAAATATTGGGGAAATGCATTGATGAACTGTCACCTCAGACAGAATAGGATTCATCATTGAAGCCCTTCTGTTCTCCAGCTGTGAGAAAACAGCAGCACAGGGCTGCCAATGCAGCTCTGCTGGTACAGAATGTACTTAGCATGCAGGAAGCCTTGGTTTGATCCCCAGCACCCCACTCATGGAACATAGTGGTGAAAGCCTGTAATCCCAGTGCTGAAGAAGCAGAACCAAGATTGGAAGTTCAAAAAGAATTGAAGGCTAGCCTGGGATACTTGAGACACTAATTCAAATAGATAACAACAAATAAACAGATAATAAAACTTTGAAAAGAAAAATGTAATAGAGTCAGGTACTCCTCCACTTATGGTGAGTTTATATCTCAACAAATTAATTATAAGTTGAAAATACTGCCAGTCAAAATGTTCACAGTACACCCCATTTATGAGCACCCCATATTAGCAGCAGTACACCACAGAACACTAGCTGTTCAATCTTGTAGCTGTATGGCCAACAGGAAGCCGTAGCTGGCTATTCCCAGTATCTCAGAGAGCATCGAGACCAGCCTGGAAAAAGATCAAATTTCAAAATTCAAAGTGAGATTGGTACAGGTGAGCACCAATTCATGATGTCATAAAGTGGAAAAAATCTAAATCTGGTCACCCTAAACTGAGGAGTGTCTATATAGAGAACATAGCAATTACCACCCATCTGTCACTTCTCTTTTGGTTCATGGGTTTGTCCACTGACCCTGAAGAGCAGCCGAGTATCACTAGAACACCTATGTGTGTATGACAGTGTATGCATGTGTGACAAGGACGTATACAGTGAACACTCACACACATCCCATCTCTTCAGACCAGCACCACAACTCTGTGAGGAAACTGCATTGTTGTAAACAATGAACTCGATGATGCTCAAGTGTTGACCTTGACTATGTGTTCTGGCCAGTAAACAGATGTCCAAGGTTGAGCTGGAGCCATTTAAACGTCACGATCTTCTGTCTGTAATAAAGGAAGATGAAAGAATGAGGCAGAGTTGACTGAAGACATTGGCTTCTTCTGCCTCCACAGAATCCATGCTGGGAGAACACAGTGTAGATCATTGATCCAAGTTCTTCCATAAGCTATCCTAATTTTTTCCTTCTTCCTCCCTCGCTTTCCTTTTTAAGAAGAAAGTCCTTCTCTAGCCCAGACTAGCTTAAAACTCATGATCCTCCTGGCTTGGACTCCCAGGTGCTGATATTGGAGGTGTGTACCATCACAGCTAACCCTCATCTTTTGGGGGCACAGTTTCCCCACCCTCATCCCAACTAGTTCTTTCTGACTCAGATTCAAGCTCCTAAAGTTCACAATCTCTGATGTCCTGGCTCATTGTCCAAGACCTGGAAGGATGCTGGATAATGACTATGCCCTGCTGTCTCCCCCAGTCTCCCATTGTCCCCCAGGTCTAGTCCAAGGGCAAAGCATGGGGTCTGTGTATGCCATGACTCTTGTCCTAGGCTCTCCACAGTGGGCCACTTCTCTGCAGCATAAACCCAGAAGGACACTGTCTTCAAAGACCTCCCAAGAAGGAGACTTTTACTCTATGCTGTCAGGGCCAGTCAAAATGGCCTTTAGAGCACATCTAGACATTTTCAGAATGAAGAAAGAATGGGTACCTAAAGGCAGCCACAATTACTGATCATCTTTGTGTGGGGGCATTCAGCACTTGACTGGAACCACATAAGCATACACACGGGGATGTCATCCTACCAGCTGCCCTTTGTCATATAGCCCTCTCCTCTCAGAGCCACACAATCCTTCCCAGTCAACCCCTTCCCCCTTCCTGGCTTTGTTCATCCCTCCCACACTTTATTCTCCCCTTCTGGTACCCCATGTCTGAATCTACAAAGAGATGGGTAGACATTTCTTCTCCCTTTTATCTGTAGCACCCTCCCCCCCAATATACCCACCTGACAACTGACGGGGTGGATGTGTGCTTGTCATTTGGTGGACACCAATGACATTTTAAAAGGTTACTCCTTTTACAGTAAAAGTGTACAGCCCAGGGGCAGACACCTTGTGAGTTTCTTTATTCATGAAGCTTCCCTCTTCTTCCTGGGATTGGCAGGTGACAGCTCTTGGCTCTAGGCCTTCCTTGGGGGTGTTTACAGTTGCCTCTGAAGTACATCCTTGATCAAAGGGGCCGTGACTCATTGACATGTCCTCAGATTATTACTGAGTATCTCATTAAAATGTTAATAGTGTCTGTCCAGCCATATTGATCTTGATGTCAACTATTCTTGGAATAATAAGTAAAGTTGATTTGTAAAATTTTATCTTTCAACCATGCTGAGTGGTGAGACAAAGAGACTCTGAGGAAAAACAAATGACTTGTAGCCTCCGTCAGAATGGGCATGAAAAAGAGGATTCTGTGAAGCTATGTTGGGACTGTTGGGGAGCCCAGATAAACTCAAACTGGATTTGAAGAAAGTGCCCCAAACCCATGACTATGTTTTTTTTCTAAGTGAATCAATCAGCAATGGTGGCTTTGAATCCTTGCCTTGTGATTATCTCTAATAGCCTGAGCATTTTTAGTGCTAGCATCGATAGGTCAGGCTGCATGGGCCCCACATTTTGAGAGCTATTTGGGGTTTCCTGAAACTGAGGCCAGTATCCTCCTTCATCTGATGGCTTGCTTGTTGGCTTCTGCCTCGCTCACTGTATCCCAGAAGCAGTCAGAACTATGTCTTCCTGATGGTCTAGCTGAGCCTATGCATGGGCTGTAGAGGTTAGACCCTTTCCTCCCTTCAGCTCTAAAGCCAGAAACTTTGCTGAAGCTACTGCTCACGTGAATCAATCTGAAACCTGCCCTACTCTATGCTCAGCTGACAGCTAATCCAAGGGGGCCCTCCTTCATGTGAACTTCATACACTCATCCATGTAGTAATCTGTGCTATTTGTCAGCTTTGGATCTTGGCTGTCTCCTCCTTGGAGACAAGTAGGGACCATGTCTCTAGTTTACTCTGGCCTTACCAGGTCCATGTTGAGAAGATATCGGGTATTTGATTAAATATTGGTTGAGAGCACGTTTGGTAAAAGGTTTGCCGTACAAACAAAAAGACCTGAGTTTGATCCTCAGAAACCCCTAAAAACAAACAAACAAACAACAAAAAACAGGTATGGCAATGTGTGTTTCTAAGATCAGTTCCAGGACGAAAGATACAGCAAATGGCTGGGGTTCATTGGCCAGCTAGGCTAGCCTCCTTGGTGAGCCCTAGGCCAATTAGAGATCCTGTTTCAAAAGACAAGGTCATACTCAGACCTCTGCATACATGTGTGCCTATAACACACACACACACACACACACACACACACACACACTGTTGATTGAATCAATGAATGAAAAGTCTCCAGAAAGGATCCCAGAATGCCCTGAAGGAATTAAGCTGAAAAAGAGCGTATCTAAAAAATAAAATATAAAGAAGGAAGCCAGTAGGAAATGGTTCCACTCAGGACAGCAAGGAGGAACTGGGGGTACATAGCTACATCTCCAATTGCTGCCTACAGCTCACTTCAAGGGGAAAACTTCTGGCATGGGTCTATGACTCAGAATCCAAGGGCCGTGGGTTCTGAGACGTGTTCAAGCCCCAAGTCAACATTCCCAAAACAAATACCCACAACCAGAAGTGGCAAGGACGGCTGACACACCACATCATTCTCGAATGCCAAGACCAGGCCCTGTTGGTAGATGGTTATCATTCCTTAGGACCCGCCATCCCCGCCCTGGCGAGCTGATGCCCCGTCAATGGGCCCATTCAGGCAGCCCGCTTTGCATATTATTCTTAATAAACATTCATAGCTCAGGCCATAATGGCCTTTTCAAGGCTCCTGCTTTGAATGTGTGTTAACGACAGAGTGCCTTTGTGTACTTACATGTAAAAATACACTGGCCACCCTGTTGATATGCAGCATATATATTTATAAATATTTATCACTGAGTCGTGGTTGACATTTCCAAATGCTGCATTTGAATTAGACTCCAGGTTTTTTTTGCTTTCTGTCTCTAAAGCTGAGAGGCCAGACGAGGTTAATTAATCCAATTTGGCCTAATAATGTGCTGCGTAATGATCTCCATGCCCTGGGTTATTTGTCAAGGGGGAAGGGCTCTCACAGGCATTTGGAGAAGACGGGTTATGACTCCAGACTGGATCGCCGGCCAGCCAGGGCAATGGAGACACTGTACCCATAATGCCTCTAGAGGGATCCATGAGGAATAGATAGTTGTAAGTGAAGGCTGGACTTGGGCGGTTTCCAAGAGAGGTGACCTTGTGGTCTAGAGGGCTTCTCTCCTGGGTCTGTCCCTGTCCCATGCCTGAGCCCTGGAGATGCACTATTTACTCAGAAAAGGCATTCTGAATACATGTTCATCAACAGGCCTGAATCCCTTTACTGTCAAGGATGTTTCTACCCATGGACATTGACGAGATGTCAGACAGAACCAGGATACCTGCTAAGAACTGGTCATCAGACATTCCTGGTCTTTGAATAATGATGGAGTAGGCTGGGAGAAGGCTCACTTTGCAAGCATGAACATTTATGAAGAGATGGCACAGCAGCCCGTAACCCTGGTACTGGGTGAGGGTAAGCAACAGCTGGATCCCTGAGGGTCATCTGCCAGCCAGCTTAGCCTAGTCTGAAGCCCCAGGTCCCTGTCCTAAAACCAAGGTGGGTGATGCCTGAGGATGGTACCAAGGTTGACTTCTAGCTTTTACACATCCACGCACACACACCCACACACACACATACACAATGTACTGGTGATGTTAATGGTTTAACATCTTTCTCCAGGCTGTTTGACAGACCACTGTATGCTTACAGTGTGTTGGTAAACTTGAGCTCTCTCATTGTTTCCAGCAAGGATTTCCTGTTTGGTTCATCTGAATTCTTACTGGGCTCGACCTTGCTAGCAGATGGCAGCTCATCCTCATTAGCCTTCTGAAAGGAGGTCTTCAAGGCATACCTTGAAGTCAAGTCACCAGGAAGTAGGTCACATCACACTTGCTTGCCCTCAGCTCCACAGAAGGAGGCAGACTTGCCTCAGATGATAGGCCCCTCCCTCCCTTCAGAAGCCAGGCCCCCATTGTCCATCCTCAGGTGACCTCCCACACCACAGAACAGACCACACAGACTGCTGCTATTACAGTCTGAATATAAAAGGCTCACAAGTATGGACACTTGGTCCCCAGTTGGTGGCTATTTGGAAAGGCTGTAGAAATTTTAGGAGGCTGGGCCTTGGTGGGAGCTCTTGAGACTTTGTCTGCTCACTGTCTGCTTCCTGACTGTGGTTATGACTGATCAACCTCTTACCGCAATGCCTTCCCTGCCTAGACGGACTGTATCCACTATAACTGTGAGCCACAGGGACCCTTCCTGACTCATGTTATAAACTTTGTTACAGCACTATGTTACTGGCACAATGCTTCACCACCTCCTTGCTTGTCACTGTTCAGCTCCAGTGGGTCAGTGGGTTTTTTTCATCCACACTGCCTTGGCCTGCTCATTTTCAACTTTTATCTCCTCCTTTGAGTCCCAGAGATCCAGTCCCCTCCACTGAGGACCCAAATGTAACCCAAGGAGCCAAGCCCAAGGGCACACTGCCTCTGGTGTATTGGACACACCTTGTATACCTGTAGTATCACAAATGGGACTCAGAGCCAAATATCAGGGAAAGGCTAAAATATCAGAGAGAGGAAGCACCACAGTCAATTCTCCCCCAGCTGTCTTGCAACTTCCTCAGCCTCGCTCCTGGTCACTTCTGTCAGTCACTTCTGCCAGTTGCTTCTGCGTCTGCTGGGTTTCTACAGCCTTTATATACCCTATCCCATCCAGGTTAGGATTAAAGGTGTGTAGCCTTGAACTCACAGAAACAGAAGAAGTTCTGTCTCTGGAGTTATGGGATAAAGGGTGTTGGTCGACACTCCTGACTTTCCCTGTGCTGGAATTAAAGGTGTGTGTGACTGACTCAGCTGTTTATCTTTGTATTCAAGGTTTAAGAATTTCCTGAGCTGTCTGCCTAGAATTTGACTATGTGCTTTCTCCCTAATATTCAGGTTTTATTGAATATGTAATATATATCCACATACACCCTCAGTATCTCAGCCTTTCTGACCCTCAGCTGCTGGCTCCACCTCAATAGAGAAACAATAGGTCCTAAAACCAGCCTGCTCTTACTTCTGAGAATCAAATGCAGGTCTCTGAGCTTATGTAGCAAACATTTTACCCCCTGAGCCGTAGCTGCAGCCCTGATAACTCTTTACTACCTACTGTTCAGCTTAGTAACCATCACACAAAGGTTCAAACCTCCATAGCAGCCTTGAACTAAGTTGAACCATATGAAACTCCTAATTTTATAAGTCTGACACAGGCTTTTTTGTTTTGTTTTGTTTTGTTTTTAAAGCATTTTCATACACTTTGGAATTACAACAGCCAATGTACAAATTCCAGGGGCAAGCATTCAGAAAGGGAGCAGGAGAGATGACTCAAGGTGGGGCACACTAACTGCTTTTCTAGAGGACACAACTTAGACCCTTGGCACCACACATTGACAACCATCTGTAACTCCAGTCCCATGGGATCTGATGCCCTCTTCTGGATTCCTTGGGCACTAGGCATGTAAGTGGTATACAGTGTGCAAAGCATACATATAAAAACATGAATAACAAACAAATATTTTTTAAAAGAATTTGAGAAGGCAGGTGGATCTCTGTGAGTTTGAGGCCAGCCTGGTCTACAGAGCAAGTTCAAGGACAGCCAGGGCTACACAAAGAAACCTTGTCTTGAGAAAACAAAACAAAACAAAACAAACCTTCCCTCCAAAAAAGAGTAAAAATCAAAAGAAGAGACACAGAGGAGAGAAATACAGAAAAAAGTAGGGGGCCCTAAGTGAAATGGTACCAACCATGACCACTTTCCGTAGTCAGGACACATAGAACATGGTTTTCAGGCTGAATTTAATCTGTGTTCTTTCAACCAAGGAATTCTGTTCTACAATTGACTCATTTAAAATGAATATTTAGTCTGTATTTGCTGACAGATGAATGAATGCAGAGGTCAACCAGAGGGCCGCCAGCACCCCAAAACAGAGGAACAGAGCGCAAAAACACACTGTCTGTCTGAGTCACAGTGGAGTTCTGGCATGGGGACTCCAATTCAGAGTCATTTGTCAGGTGACCTTGAATGAAAATGTTAGCGAGCTCTCCTTTTTGTGGCTGAGGAAAAGAGGGATAATATTTATTCCATACAGGGCAGCGCTAAAGAGGTGAAAGGTGATTCATCGCTTTGACTGTGAGGAAGGAAACGGTGTAATAAATACTAATTATAATAACCATGCTGACTTGGAAGAAAAATGTCTTTTTTTTTTAAAGGAGGAAAGAAAGAGAAATCTCTAAAAGAAAGTCTCCTGGGATAGTGTCCTGGGTCACAGATTCATGCTGACCTGAAGGAACCCAAAGGAACAGTGAAATAGGCAGAAAAATCTCTGTTTCTTAATTGTTCACACAGAATTTCATATTTCAGTTGTCAAATTAACTCAACTGTGGTGTGTTTGGGGCCAAAACTTGCAAGCAATTATGCCTTTCTTAACTTCTAAAATGCTAAGAATGAATGTTTAAATTTTAAGGTCACAAATTAACCTCATGTAATAACCCCTGTGTATACAGCGCTGCATATTTCACCAGGCCCCTGGCTGATGGTTGGATCCTTCGGGGATTACTTCAGCGATCTGTGGTTCCCTGTCTCCAATCCTGTGTCCCTTTGTTCAGCCATCAGGAAATAAACAGGATTCTGCTGCTTGAGCTTATAGCAAGGATCTTATCAACCCCAGGCCCTCTCACCGGTTCTGTTTCCTCCAAGCCTGAAATACATAGAGGGTCCACAGTGAGGCTCACACGCCTCCCAGCCTGCATACCAGCTCCTGGGAGAGAAGCCAATAAGCTCAGTTTGTAGCCAGACCAGGGAAGGGTGGTAATTGACACTTGATCAGGACATGTTGCATTCCTTCATAGTTTTGCAGTAATTGAACACATGTGAGCCCCTTGCACGGTGACCCTGGAGTGTGCCACACACCTGGAAATAGTGAGGTGCAATTAATGTGTCACTGCCACTAATAGTGGCTACTGGTGAGAAGCACCAGTCCTTCGCCCAGGACAAGCAGCTGGGGACAGAGTGGGGAAATTTACCTAATGGCACCCGCTGTTAGCGCCCACAGGGTTATATTTGCCCCAAAATTACCAAAGCCATCAACAGACCAAAGATGTCAGTGACTCAGCAAAACTTTCTACTGTTTTTTCAGACAGTCTCAAGTCATCCTCCAGCCTGGGTGCTGGGATTACAGGTGTGTGCATGACACATGACTTCTAGGACAACAATTTCTTTATTTTTAAAGCTGTGTAAATGTGTGTCTGTGGTTATACACATGTGAGTTGAGTTGCACACAGGCCAGAGAAACCCCCTGGACAGAAGATGCAAACAGTTGTGAGATGCAAGGTTTGGATGCTGGGACCTGAACCAGGTTCTCTACAAGAGCTGTGTTTATTCTCAGCTTCTAAGCCAGCTCTCCAGCACATTAAACATAAAACAAAGTCAGAAAGACCAAACACCAAGAGAGAAATACAAAGTGGGATGGTCTGCCTTTTCACACTTTCACTATTCCTTAAGAATCTGTACAGGGAAAAAAAAAAGAATCGGTACAGGGAAAAAAAAAGAATCGGTACAGTGTTCATGAAGGCACAGGACCTGTGGCCATCAGCACAAAGAATAGCTGGACTCAGGGCAAAGAATCTATATAGTGACTTGGGACAAGCACCCCAGGCCAACAACCAGGTATCAGGGAGAGTCCTAAGCTCTGTCTACAGGCTTTAAGGGGTTCCTAGAGGAAGTGACATCTGTACTGGACCCGGCTGAGGATGGGAAAGCACAGAGCATGCTAGCCCCAAACCCAGTTTGACGGGACTCCATCACCTTTATATGCCTCAAACCACACAGTTCTTTCACAATTGTGAGTTGGACTCTCTTCTCACATCCATCTCCAGTTTTGTTTGTTTGTGTGTTTTACTCCGTGGAGAGAAATGTCCTTCTGAGGGGTCTGCAGGAGAGAGGACCTGAGAGAGAACAAGCATATCTCTGTCTTTGGGGCTGGTTTGAGTCCCATTGGAGAAGCCTGAGTGTGGGCAGTGTGTCCACAAGGCTTTGAGTGATAAAAATATTAGCTGCCCCTCCCTGTGGCAGACTCTATTCCCTTGGCCTGTTGATGCTGGCCTTGGCCACATTATTTTCTTGGCTAGTGGACTGTGGACGGAAGTGATATATGGTGTTGCTGAGTAAAAGTCAGAGCATTTCTCAAGCCAAACCCATCTACTTTTCTTCCATTTCTCCTATAAAACCAGCTTCCCCTGGTTAGATACAAAGTCTTACACCTTCAGCTTGAATCCCAGGTAAGCAGAGTAAAGACAGTATATACAGAACTAAACCTGGATTGTATAAGCAATTTTAGGAGATGTTTGTTACCACAGTATACCAGTTAGCAAAAACTGACTGATACAGTCCCAGTAACAATGCAGCTAGTATTAGAAAGGGAGGCATTCATTCTCTGTCTCCTTCAGAAATAAGCACCCCTCCTGGCTCTCCAGAGGGAAACTGTCTGGACAATTCATAAAGATAACACCTTAGGACTGAGGACCAGAGGCTGCTGGTATGTGGGAGCCATGAAAGAACATTGTTGTCGGGACAAGACCTGGAGGTCCCACATGGGCATGGGAACCCCACCTTGATGGCTGTAGTGTAGTCAGAAGTTTTTCTGACCTGTCTGGGCCCAAGGTCCAATGGAATCTTTCCCACCCACAGTCCTGCCGTGGTGTATATAATAATTACTCAGAGGCTTATATTAATTATAAACTGTTTGGCCTATGGCTCAGGCTGTTACTAACTAGCTCTTGAAACTTAACTCAATCCATTTTTATTAATCTATGTATTGCCATGTGGTTCTGTGGCTTTACCTGTGTCCCATTACATCTTGCTTTCTGGGCTGCAGCATCTCTTTGACAGCGCCCTTCTGTCTTTATCTCTGCTTGGGTTTCCCACCTGCCTCTAAGCTGCCTTGCCATTAGACTGAGACAGCTTCTTTATTAACAAATGATAATAAAGCATGTTCAGTGCATACAGGAAGACATCCCACACCATGACAGCTCTATGAAGCATTGTCCTGATAGGTGCTGCAGATGGCAAAGCCATAGTGAAGCCCAGAAGGCACCAGACACTGAGCTATGGGCTTGAGGTTTTCACTGCTGAGTTTTGCTTTGATTTCATTGCTTTTATTGCCTTGGCTCTCCCATCCTTTTGGAATAAGAAAGTATGTAACTTGATTTATTTTGTAGATGGCCACAGTTAAAAGGCTTTGATCTTTTAAAGAGATACAGAACTTTCAAAGCATTAGAGTTTTTAAAGACTAGGGGGCCTTTGAGATTACATGTTTTATATTGTGATATTAACCACAAGATCTTGAGGACAAACAAGAAAACGTTATAGTTTAACAGTGATGTATTTGTACACCACACTGATGAGGAACTGAGTGTCCCAGTAATTATATTGTTAACTTGACACAACCTAGAGGCTTCTGGAAAGAGAAAACCTCAAGTGGAGAACTGCCTCAATTGAGTTGGCCTGTGACCATGTCTGTGAGAATCTGTCTCCAGTCCACTGTGGGCGTCACCATCACTAGGCAAGTGGACCTGGATTGTATAAGACAGAAGGCTGAGCATAAGCCAAAAAGCAAGCCAGTAAGCCATGTTCTTCTATGATTTCTGGCCTGGAAGTTTAAGTCAAATAAACTCTTCCCTAGGTTCTTTGGGTTAAAATATTTTGTCACAGCAACAGACGAAATAGAAAACAGTCCCCACTTACCTGGAAGGAAAGTCAGAGTTTGCTATTACCAGTAAGTATGGTTTAAATTGGTTTGGTACCAATCAGCTTCTTATCACTTTTACAAAATATTTTAGACAACTCAGGAGATGATTTCTTGCCTAGAGGCCCTTACCACTGAGTCTGAGGACCTGAGTTCCATCCCTAGGACCCACAGGAAAGAGCCAATTCCCCAAATCCCCTGCCCTCCACATCATACCATGGCAAATGAGGGTGCTCCCTCCACACAGAAAACAGACAAATGCATTTTTAAAAGAATAATTAAATTGGAAAGAGAAGGCTAGTCTGGCTGTTTTGAGGTTTCAGTCTGTGACTAGTTGGCCCCGTTTTACAGGACTCGTAGTGGAGCAGGGTCACCCACCTCACAAATAAGACAGAGGAAGAAGGGCACAAAGTTCTAGAAGCCACCGAGAGAACATGTCTGCTCTGTGTGGAACAGAAATGGAGCATGTGTTCTAGCAGCGGGGTCTCTGTTGTCCATTCACAAGTGGCCACTCTTGATTTCAGAGGTGCAGGGTGTCCTTGGAAATTACTCCAGAGCAATGGGGTTAAAGTCTCAAATTCTATGGTCCAAGGCTGCTTCCTTTAGTTTTCCCTTTGGACAGGACATCAGTGTTCCTGGAAAGATAGTTTTATTTATAATTTATAAATAAATTTATAAAAAGATGGTTCTAGCATTTTCTTTTCATGTTTGTGTGGTGTGTATGTGTATATGCGTGTTTGCATGTGTATGGGCACATGTTGGGTGTCATGTTTGTGAAGGTGATGAACTGAGTGAATGAAATTGAGACTGCTTTTTGCCTTATTCATTGAGGCAGGGTGTCTCAATCAAATCCAGAGCTCACTAATAGAGTGAGTCTTGCTAGCCAACTGGTTCTCTGGATTCCCTGTCTTCCCTTTCTGAGGCTGGGTTTTCATTCCTGTCAGGTATTTACATAGATTCTGGGATCAGAACTCTGGTCCTTACATTTGTCTCTACAAGGGGCAAGCACTTAAACCACTAAGCCATCTCTACTTGTTCTAGAAGTTTCTAAGCATGAGGTAGTTATGGTGGGAGAAGATCCTCTGTGCAGGGTAAAGAGATATTGGGTGAAGTTACGCAATCAAAGCTGAGGATGAGTTCTACTGTTCCTGAGGTCTGAAGTGTCTGGGGGGGGGTATCCACATAGGTGTGTCAGTTCATCCTCAAATTAATCTGTGAGGTGGGCACCCAGGCCACCTGAGTGCGCAAGGTGGGATCTCACAGGCTGTACACAAGTCCCTTTGTTCTGGTCCAAGGTGATACCAACAAGCATCTGTGTCCAGGCAACATGAAGGTCACAAAGCCCAGGTGATGAATCTGAGGTCTGGGGGTGCTGTCGCCATAGCAACAGAATCTCAGATGTGATGCTGCAAGAGGTCTTGGGGGATGTCACAAAATAGACACAATGGGAAACTGAGTCTGAAAGGGGTGGGAGTGGCACAGGAGAAGAAGAAATGTCAACTAAGTTTCCCCAAGCTGCTGTGACCTGAAGCTGAGCAGGCATCAGCAATAATGAGGTGAGCCCGGGAACTGGATGACAGGCAGGGAGACAGGGTTGGGGTCACTGGAAATCTGAATCCAGCTTTGTGATGACTGGAGGGCAGTCCTTAGACAGTGCCCAGAGACCTGAGTCTGGGACTTTTTCTTCACGAAGAGATCCTGGAAGGATTCCGCAGCAAGTGTGTTTGGAGGATATGCCTTCCCAGGCACAGCAAAGCTGAGACAGATTCTCTTCCTGGCAGAGTTCCTCTGGTTAGTTCTGCAGGAATCCCACAAATTAAAGTTGTTGTACATATGACCTCATGAACAAACACCAATAAACGTGTGGGGAAGCAAAGGGCCGCAAATATGAAAGCTGACAGAAAGCACCCACATGCAAAGTGAGACTCATCTGTACTCTGGCTCCTGCAGGCAGCAAAGCCAACCATTCTGTGAATCCTTACTGCAGCACAGGCCTTCTCCCTCAGGCCGGTGAGCATGCCTGGTCAGGTCTTCCCTGCCTGAACACTGTGGAGGTCATTGCTTGTGGGGCAGCCACACCTGGCCTAGAGATGTTTTTATCATGTAATAATGTGCAGAACTAACATTAAGTGGAAATGCTTTAAAAATAAAGAGTACCCTCACAAGGATGAATGGACGGCAGGAACTTAGTAAGATCAGGGGGAAATGAATAGAATGACTAAAAATGCCTAATGTACCTGCTGCATGACATTTCCTGGGGACCCATGAATAAAAATCTCTCCATCCCGGAGAGGACACATGGGCAGACTAAAGACACAATTTCACCCAAGTCTAGCTTGTGAACCAGTAACTGTACAGGGTTACTTACAGGATCACAGGTGACTCAAAGGTGGGGGCACCACCCCCAGAATGAGGTACAACTCACAAAAGCTGTGACCCTGGAGCTTTGAGCAGGTTCAACAGTCACTTCTGCCAACAACTGCTTCTGTAACCTACAACAGGCCTTAGGAGCCTTCCTCCTCCCTCCAGAGGAGGATACTTCATCTGCAGGAACCAGTCACACAGAGGTAGCGAGGGGATAAATGGGTGGATCTGTTGAGTGATAGGTGGCAATGTCAGGGGAGGGTTAAAGAACTGAGAAACACATCTGAAGACCTTACTAAGATGGCAGGGTCTGAGAGATGAAAATGTGGGACAGTATAAACACATGTGGGTGTCTTTATAAATAACTTGTATTAGACAAGGCCACCCTCATTCGCATATGGCCAGGCTTCCTGGAGACTCTTTTCATACTGCAACCCAGTCTAAAAGGCTCAATACTGTTACATAGACCTTGTGGCTTTCAGAGTCTGAGATACCCACTTTCTGAATCTTTACAAAGTTGACATTGCTCTAGTATATACTCACTGGGAACTCAGGAAGAAGTGGAGACAGAAAGAAACAAGGTTTTCTGGGTTTTTTAAGTTTTATTCTTTGAGAATTTCATACAGTGAAATCCCAGACCCACCCCACACTCCACACCCACCCAACTTTGTGTCATTTTCAAAGCCTGTTGAGCCCAGTTAGTGCTGCTTATGTATTCTTGGGTGGGAGGCCCTCCACTAGGTCGTGGTTGACCTATCAGGGGCCACACCTTTAAAGAAAGCTAATTTTCCCTTTCCCAGGAGTTATCAACTCCCAACAACTTCTCAGCGAAGGGTGAGGCTTCATGCCCCTCTTCTTCCTACGCTGTCATGGCCTTGTGCGGTGCTGAATTATGTCCCTCCAGGAGCTGCTACAATCCTAGCCCCGGCACTTGTGGCTATGACCTTATTTGGAAATAGTTTCTTTGCAGATATCATCAAGTTAAGGATTTTGGTTTTGTTTTGGTGCCAGGGACCAACTCTGGCTCAGCGCAGGCTCAGCTTGGGTTCTACCACTGAGCTACATCTCTAGCTCTCAAGGTCAGGATCTGGAGATGGGACCATTCTGTACTCGAAGTACAGAATTAAATGATTGATATGTTTTTCTTAAAGACATATTTAATCTGGACAGTGGTGGTACAAACCTTTATTCCCTGCAATTGGGAAGCAGAGGTATGTGGATCTCTGTGAGTTGGAGGCCAGGACAGCCAGTACTACACAGAGAAACCCTGTCTTGAAAAACCAAAACAAACAAACAAAAAAGACAAATTGTAAGTGTGTGTGTGTGTGTGTGTGTGTGTGTGTGTGTGTGTGTAAGTGCCCTTGGAGGCTGGAGGCATGGATCCTTGGTACTATAGTTATAGGCAGTTGTGAGCTTCCTGATGTGAATGCTGGGAACTGAACTCAGTTTCTCTGCAACTGAAGTACATGTTCTTCAGTACTGAAACATACACACACACAGTCACACACAGGAGAGATGGCTTAGAAGTTAATAACACCTACTGCTCTTGCAGAAGACTGGACTCGGTTCTCAGCGCTCACATTAGATGACTCAAAACCATTTGTTTTATTAGCCTGTTTGTTTTCTAGGTAAAGTCTCACTGTGGCTGTCCTGGAATTCACTCTGTAGACCAGGCTGACCTCAAAGTCACAGAGATCCACCTGCCTCTGCTTCCCAAGTACTGGGTTTATAAAACCACTTGCAACTCCAGTTCCAAGGAACCTGAGAAGGCTCTTCAGGGCAACAACACACACAGATGATGAGCATAAACCCGTGCAGGCAAACATGTACATACATATAAATGAAAAGCCAGATACATTTCCAAAGACCAGGGAAGCAAGCGGTCCTGTCAGCATGGAGATCAGAGTTTGATTCCCAGAACTCCGTTAATGACAAAGAAACATGATGCTGCTCCAACAAATGAATTCTTCTTAAAGCTATAGGGGCATATAATTTTGTAATCACAGCACTGGAGAGACAGAGAGACCTGTGTCCCTGACACTCTCTAACCAGCCAGGCTAGCAGAATCTGTTAGCCCCAGGCCAGTGAGAGACCTCATCTCAGAAAACAAAGAGAACAGCATACCAAGGCGTGACACCTCAGGTTGACTTCTGCCCTCTACACACCTGTACATACATGTGCACATGCGTGCACAGAGGATGGAGAGCAAGAAAAACAGGAGCAGGGAGTGGGGGAGAGGCTATGACATGGAGACGCATGGAGAAGCCATGTGAGTGTAAGAGCAGGTCAGGCCTAAAACACCCACAGAAACCGAGAGAGCAAAGGCTGCGTTCAGATTCTCTGAAGGGGACAATATGTTGTCTCTGACAACTTGATTGAAGGTTTCTGGGCTTCTTGGGCTTTGGCAATTCAGTTCCACTGTTTTAAGCTCATGGGTTTCAGTAATCTGCCATGGTTGGCACAGGGAGCGAACACAGGTATGGGGATTTGGTGTGCTAGAATGAAAATGAGTCTAAGTTCCTTGTCATTCTGACCCTAAGAAGGATTGAGTTCCTCTGCTTTGAAATCTTGGCTGGGCAGGGGCTGTTTCCACACACAAATGCGGTACTATCACAGCTCCAAGCCTGAGCCTCTGGAAGGTAGGGCGGAGTCTGTTCCTCTCTGAGAGCTTTGAGTTATCACATAGAAAGTGCAACACTTCCACTGAGACCACCTGACCCTCCAGGAGGCAGAGAGGCAGGCCACAAGGACAGAGAGGCAGGCCATCCATCCATCCTCCCAGCCTCTGGAGCACCTCCTGCTCAGCCTCACTCCTGCCCCATCCCAAGTCCTGACTCTTAGAACCAGAACCTACAATGTTGTCTGGATGCCAGACTATAACCCCAAAGGAAGCTCAGCTTCTACCAAAACCATGAAGGAGCTGTTCTCATTCCCGGAAAAGCCATCTCCAACATCTTAGCCTAGCTGAGCCTAGAGATAACCATGACTCCAAGTACTGCAGCAGAGCCAGCCAGCTATTCTGTCAGCATCATGGCCATGAAGCATGAACCAGCTCAAGAACCAAGACAGCTTTAGACACTGTTACTAGGGAGGATATGTCCCTTGTAGCCCAGGCTGGCATCAGAACTCAGTATGCAGTCAAGGATGACCTTGAACTTCTGACCCTTCTATCTCCTCTCCCTTAGGATTAGGGGCGTGCACCCAGGACACAGGATCTGCTGAATGCTAGATCATCACTCCGCCAACTGAGCCACATCCCCAGACCATAATAATACATCCTTTATGCCTGTATGAGTGAACACTTCACACGAGACAAAAGTTAGCACCAAGGTATCACTAGCCAGGGTGAATGTTATTAACCAAACACAAGAGTGCTTACCACCATTGTCTTCAATCTAATTAACACCTCTTACACTAAAATAAATAACACTTACCAAATTAAAAAAAACAAAAACAACACATCAGAATACCACAAAACAAAACATGGGTGCCATGTGCCTGAGGGTCAGGAATTTGACCACTAGGTGAGACTGCAGAAACAGACTCATTTTTACTTATGATAGCCATGCACAGCCTAGTCAGAAAAGGAGGAGGAGGAGGAAGAAGCGGGGAGGAGACGAAGGGGGAGGAAGAAGAAGAAA
>PVIH01024453.1:0-22722 GCA_004025045.1 Sigmodon hispidus | reverse complement strand
AAAAAAAAGCCAAACATGCCCAAGCGGCAAACCACAACCACTGAATAGCTTGGGATCAGAAACACCCTGGACTGACCCTTCAAACCCCAGTCCATCTATAGGAACACCTGACTCACTCTTGAGGGAGGGGGGACAAAACTGGATTTGGCCGGGAGTGAAGACTGATCCAAGCATTGTTGGGCCAGTGTGACCATAGGACAGTCTGCTCCCCGCCAAGGGAGGGGATGGGGAGTTGCAGAGAAGAAAAATGATCAGATGGGGTGGGAGGGGGAAGAGACCTTCAATAAGGATATACAGGGATGGAAAAAAAATTCAGAGGGAAAGCTGAACACAAAGAAAATATATGTGTAGCAATCTTATTTGCCTTTCCACCCTTGATAAGCCATGCTTATGATTATTATCCTCTGTATAGTTATTGTTAACTCTTCGGCATTTTTTTTAAATTCTTTTTACTTTTTTTTGATAAATACAAAATAAAGAAAAAGAAAAAAGAAAATGAGGTATCAAATAGTCACCAAAAGAGAAATAATCAGACCAGGGAAAGGGAGAGGAAAGACATGTCTTTGGGATGCTAACCAAGGTATCTTATAGGGAACTATGTAAAAACAGGCCAAATTTTGAGTATATTTAGATGCTGAACTTTTAAATAGACCTTGAATGTTTAAATTAGTGGAGTTTTTAAAGAGAATGAGGCATTTAAAATTGGATTGTGTCCTATGTTCTATTAAGATGCTACTTTGGGGACAAAGAAGGGAAAGGCTTTGGTTCAATAGTGATGTGTCTGTCAAATTAAAGAGGTCAGAGTGTCCTTGTGAGCCTCAGTTGTCAACTGAGACACAGCCTAAAGCTGTACGAGAGGAGAAATCACAGCCGTGGAATCGTCTAGATCAGTGTGCCATGGCTTTGGGGAATTCTCTTGAACATAAGTTAGTGCAAGCCGGCACGATCTACTGTGTGTAGCACCAAAAAGCCAACTAAGCTGGACCTGAACTCAATTCAGAGAGTGAACCAGTAAGCAGTGTTCTCTGCAGCTACTGCTCCATGCCCTACCTGACTTCCCCCAGTGATAGACTATGAACTGAAAGCATAAGCCATATGAACCATTTTCTCTCCTCAGTTGATTGTGGTCAAAATGCTTTCCCAGGCAACAGAAAAGACAACTAGAACATTGTCCAAATTACTTAAGAAGTATTTATCATGTAGCAGAAATGTTCTCAAGTACACAAAAATTAAGGGAAACTACAAAAGTGGTCCTACTGAATTCCTTTAAATGTAAAACTGAGAAATTGGTACAAAATATAACATTCTATTTGTCACTATCAAGTTTGTTGACCAAAGAAAAGCAGTTATTTCTTGCCTTGAACTTTCTGCTTGAAGAAAGTGTTAGTCAAAATTGGGGGCAGTCCTGAATCTATAAGTGATTTCAATGGGTTGCATCTCAAGGGGATGTAGTGAAGGCTCAATAAGGTGATTGTTGGAAAGTTCCAGGCAGTGTGTGTGTAACAAAAGTCTTGTATCATGGATGCAAGAATATTTTATTCCCAGCTGATGTAACTTCAGGCCATAAGTTCAACAAGGCTGACACAGGTAAGGGCAAAGTTGTCTCTCAAAGCTTCTTCTATCTGAGCAAAGCGGCTCACAGCTGCTGCAATAGAGTGTGTGCAGTTCTTCAGCCTGTTCCAGGGAACCCCTCTTCCCACCTTCTTCCTCCTCTGCAGTGTTGTGTATGGCTCTCTGCAGAAGAGTCTTGAGAGTCCCACACTGGAATCGGCAGTGACTAATGGAGCCAACAAGTAAGCAAATGATGGGGTTGGCACAGCTGTTAATACAGGACAGGAGCATTATACCAAGAAAATAATTACAAGGGATAATATCATGAAATTTCTTAATCCATCTTAAGAGGAAAAAGCTAATCCCAAATTGAAAGCCACAGATCAGGAAAACCAACCCTGTGATCACAATGGTCACATACAGTTTGGTCACAGGAATCTCCTGTGGACCACAGAAGATCCTGACTAGCAGGGCCTGAATAGACTTAGAGAGAACCAAACATAAAACAAGTAACCAGACACAAATGATTAAATCAGATTTCCAACACCAATCATAATCAAAGCTATTAAAAATGTATCCACAACTCCCCCCTTCCAAGAGGGTCAACAGGAGGGACAAAGCCCAGAGCAGAGTACAAATGGCAGCTGATGTGTGTTTTGGGCGCCGGCTCTGATACCAAATGGGCCAAATGGCAGACATCCAGCGTTCAGCACTAATGGCTGTGAGCATGCTCACACCTGCAAGGTAAGCAAAGGTGTACATAGTGAAGAAAAACAATGGGATGTGGATTGAGATGGAATAGAAGAGATTAATGAGTGGCTGAAGGAAAATTACAATGTGAGAAAAGAGGCAGAGGAAGTTTGCCCCAGCCAGGTTGAGGATGTAGACAGAGAAGGCATCTCTAGACATGCGGAATCCCAGAAGCCACAGCACTGTGGCATTTCCTGCCAGCCCAACCGGGCCAATGATGAAGGAAAGCAAAGTAATGGTTTGGGACATGATGTCACAAAGTGAAGCTTCAGTATGGTTGTTTCCTTTCGGTGGTGTGTCAGCCTCCCAGGCTGGGGTGTTTGAATCCATGCTTGGGGACTCTCCACTAGTGTCCCTGGAAAGAAAAACAAGAAATGAGCATTTGCTAGGCACTCTCTGAGTCTCAGGGCAACCATGCTATGCGGTAATGACTGGGCCTGGTTTGTAAAGATGGGAAACAGGTTATAGAGATTAAGCAATTTATTAAAACCAGCACTTCTGGAGCCTGCTTTTAATTCCAGTTTATTATGGCTCTCTACAACCCATGTCCTGTGCTGTTATGAGGATACTGTTCTCATCCAGTGCAGACATTTCAGGCTGTGACAGGAAGAAATAAGATGCTAAACCAGTGGGGGTTTGGATTAGAATGGACCCCATAGACTCATAAATTGAATGTGTAGTCACCAGTTGGTTAAATAGTTTTGGGAAGGGTTAGGAAGTGTGACCTTGTTGGAATATTATTCAACAAGGTCAAAATCCTACACCACACCCAGTATTTCTCTCTCTCTCTCTCTCTCTCTCTCTCTCTCTCTCTCTCTCTCTCTCTCTCTCCCTCCCTCCCTCCCTCCTTCCCTCTCTCTCTCTCTCTCTCTGCTTGTAACTTTTGGATAAGATCTAAGTTATCGCTCCAGAGCTTTGCCCACCTCTTGCTGCTTTGCTCCTAGGCATGATGGTCATGGAGTCACCCTCTGAAACTATAAGCAAGGTCCCCGTTACAGGCTATCCGTTATAAATGTCCATGATTAAGGTGTGTCTTCAAGCATTAGAACAGTAACTAATACAGAACCCCAAGTTCTTTCTGAAGCTGACTCTTCTCTGCTGCAGGAACTTGGAAACCAGAAGTATGACCAATTATTGCACTTAGTTTTGGTGGGGATGGGGAGAAGGCTATCAAGTGGTAAAATATGGAATTAATGAATGAGAGACATGAAGGGAATGCCAAGTCTAACTAGGACCAGTATAGAAGAACTAGACCTATAGGCTAATGTGACCCAGTCTCCACTTCAGATTTGAAAACTAGAAAAGAAAAAGGACTTTGGGAACATAAAGCAATTTTCTGATGTCTACTGCTCTATCACGAGTGTCTATAGGGATATAAGCTGAAAATAATTTTCACTAAATTAATAAATGAATTATAAATCCAAGAATATCAATAAATTTAAAGTAAATATTTTGCAAATATTTTAGAGCAAGTTTAGTATCATAAAACACATAGGAATTTAGAAAATAACTCATTGCCAATGATTGTGTCAGTGGACCTGTGAATACTTTGTGGAAATGATGCCGATTAAATCCTATAAAACTGGTTTCTAAAATAGGGCAGGAATTTTCCTTGATAAATAGAAACAAAAAGACATTTAAACAGAGTAGGGATTGCAAATGCACCTGAGTAAACTGTAGTAACAAATTTCGGGAGTAGATGACACATGAAAAATGATAATGTGAAAGGCTTCAGAGACGTGTTTGCTTACTTGCAAAATAAAACCTGTAGGAGAAATGGATAATTTCTATGAAAACATCTTTAAAATGGCATGGCAGTTTGAATTGATATGGCCCACCTAGGCTCAGGGAGTGGCACTATTGGAAGGTGTGGTTTGGTGGAGTAGGTGTGGCCTTTTGAAGAGAGTGTGTCACTGGGGGTGTACTCTGAGGTTTCAGGTGATACTGAAGCCAGGCCCAGTGTCACTGTCTCTTCTTGCTGCCTACATGTTCAGATGTAGAACTCGGAGCTCCTTCTCCAGCACTATGTCTGCCTGCATGGTGCCATGACAATATTGGATTAAACCTCTGAACTGTAAGTCAGCCCTAATGAAATGTTTTCATCTATAAGAGTTGTCATGGTCATCAGATCTCTTCACAGAAACCCTGAGACTGCTGGAAAAGCATAAATACCTAAGAGCTGTCAATCAAGATACATATCCATCCTGGTAAGAAAATGCTTTTCTTGGTCCCACATCATTAGGAATACACAAGTGACTAAGGTAGTTGGCTCACCTTGGTTTTGTCTATATGAACTCATAGCCCCCTAAGAACCTCCCTCCCCCCAATCTTGTCCATTTCAAATTTCCCCAAAGTATGTAGTTCACCACACCATCTAGGACCCCAAAGAGTGAACAAAAACTCACACGAGAAAGATATAATCAAGAACCAAACTCCAAATCCCCTGATCCTATCACAAAAATCATAAAAAATATGAATAACAGACACTATGTCTCTCCTACCATGAATCTCATTGTATGTAACCCAGTGAGTACAATTTAGATGAAGCTTGAGACTCAAAATTTAAAAGAATAATTATACACTGTTATGTTTCTAAGTGTATCCAGAAATGACCTCAACTTGGATTATAGAAGGATTTCTGGATGTTAGATAAAAGGCAGAATTCCTTGGGAACCTATGAAACTGATTCCCAGCTACCAAAAGAAATAATTTCCTTTGGTGTTGGCAGAACAGGCATCAGCATATCAAAGCCTATAATCCTTCCAGGATCCCTCACTATCAAAAGTACTTGTGACACATTTAAGCCCAAAGTCCATTTCACAACACCCTGTCCCTTCCTTTCTCTCTCCCAAAAATCTGGAGCCAAACACTTGAGAGGAACTCAAGTGGACCAAGTCCAAAAGGGCCCCACATCTAACTAAAGTGAGTTGCTTATTTGACTACATGGTATAGATCATTTGTTTTCGATGGTTTCTACAAGTCACTAGAGTCCACCTCATTGGCCTTTCCTTCCACCAGCACTCACCCCTCATCTCTCCTCGCCTGCTAGGTAAATGTTCTTTTGATCTCTGACTCCTCTACCCAGCTACGCTTTCCTGAGCGTGTATCATGAGAAGGCTTGGTCACTTTGGCTCACTCGATTCTCTTGTATGTTTCTCTGCTGTGATTTAGAGCATCTCTCTGCTAAGGTGGTTATCCCCCTCCAGAAATCCTCCTTCCAATGGAGTTCCTGTTTGCAACCTTAGTCCCTAAGCTTCTCCCATCCCTTCTTCACTCTGCTTCTGATGGTATATTTCTTTCCTTCTTGCACTATCTCTCAGCTCACACCTAGAATGTTGTGGGCTAGTGCTGATGGTTGATTGGTTCCTGGAAAAAGGAAAAGTAAGCAAGGGAAGATTGAGTCAGGTGTGGTATACATCTTTATTTATACAGTATTTAGTAAGAAGGAATAGATTTATTTTGTTCCAAAATATAGAAAATACAATTTTTGTTTATGGACATGTGTTTAGCTTTCTCTTGCATATCTTTTAGTCATCATTGGTAAACCAAGACAGTTCAGTTATCTTTTACAAGTACTTTTACTCATCAACCCCATAACCCAACTTTTAAAAATCTAGAGGTATATGACAGTGTATTTTCATGCTAGCAGCTAGTGTAGCTCCAAGGATGCTAGACAGAAGAAAAATTCCTAATCCAGCAGATTGCCAAGTCCTGGGTAATATATTATTAATTCTTAATGGTTATTGTACCCAAGAAAAATCATCAAGCCAAAGCCGATGCAATTATTATTCTATTTCTGACATAATATAATTTTTACATTTAACATCTTTATAGAATTTGTTTATATGTCTTATTCTGGCATTCTTTTATTCCTTGGTAATAGACCACCCTAATAACACAATAACTCTGCATGATTTAACTTTTCTAAGAACGGGAGGTCCTGACACCTCATTCTTTTATCATTTCATACCACTTTTTGTCTGTCAATATAATCCCCTGTGTTCGGCAGAGATAATTCCAGATAATCTAACTTTGTTGTTGTGGGTTTTCTTCTATGGACATAAGATATGTAGCTCTCAATCTTATCTGTCACACAATTGCCTGAGTGTGTACTACAAAGAGACTTGTAATCTGATCTGCTGCCAAGTCTTGTAGCCATCTTGTTGACTTTTTAAAGTTTACTTTGTTTTTATTATCTTGTTCCTGGGTAAGTACAAAGACAGATGTTTCAAAAATATCCTAGAGCCACATAAAGAGGTCTCTGGCTTCTTTATGTTGTCACACATATTCCAAAGCCTAAGAAAAACCTTTAAGTAGATAAGGATATCTTCTCAAAAGGAAGAGAGGTAGTATGCTCAGAAATTCCCTGGTGGAGCTTAGAATCAGTACTCCTGTGAGAGGGCATAAGTGGTTCAGAAGAAACTTTCCATCTCCCAATATCCCCAAGTTCTACAAATGCTAAAATTCTCCAAACATGCAACACACAAAGATCTAAAGTAAAAATGACATGGCCACCATCATGTGGCTCAGCTTTGCTGGCTCTTTGTCAAACTGCTGTGCAGCCTTTATGACTTTTGCCATTTTCATCAGATATGATTGCACCACTGAAGCTAACTCTGTCTCTAAGCCTTAGATCTTTGATGGCAATTTTGATGGCATTGCTGGGGATAGAGATTGTCTGTTTTCAGCTACCACACAGTATTAAGTCTTTTGGTTACCATACAAGACAGCATCAGCCTTTGGTTGTCAGGCCCAGAAGATCTGGGAGTGTTCTACATGGAGAAAGAACTTGAATGGGCCTACACAGAAAGAAAGAGTATGGTAGTCAAATCAACAATGTCCACAGTTTGAGCAGGACCCTGGCAATGAATGAGGCATGCAGCAATTCTTTGCCCAGTGATCAGTGTTATCACATTGGAAACAAGTTCTAGTGGTGTCCATTGATGCCCATCTTCTTTGAAGACATCTTGAGCGACTATTTCCAAAAGCTGGTGTTTTTGTCTATCATGGGAAGTCTTTTTATTAAACACCTTAAGAATCACATTCAGCAGATCTCTCTGAGGGGTTTGAATGACATCATCTAATCTTCTAAGAATATCTGAATTTAAGCAAACTTTACTTGTTTTTAGTTACTTGCTTTATGCTTAATTTTGAAATCATATAGAGAAGGCTAAAGTTTTTTTCTATAAATTACATATGTATTAGCATAAATACAAGATACAATATTCTGAGCACATTAAAGAATTTGATCAGTTATAAGTTGACTGACCATGAACTTATATGTCTTAATTATCTTTAACAGTTTACAAGTTATTAAATTGGTATTTTATAACTTTATACCTGTTAAGCATGGAACTGAATATTTAAATGAAGATTATTTAGCATTAAATAAAACTTTAAATGATAAATATAGATCCTTGGGTCAGTTTTTCTAGGCTGAATAGACCTTGAAGATTTATATACCATATGTATCAGATATAAGTTTTTCCTTATCTAAAATTTTTTAGAAAGTTGATTTGAGTACAGTTAACAAGGACATAAGTGGTTACACATACTTCCCTAAGTCAGTTTTTTTTAGCCTGGGTAGACTTTTACTGTTGGGAATTTATAAACCTCAATCATCAAACATACATTGTTATGGAGTCCTGTTTTCTAAAAATAAGAATTGAATTCAAGTTATAGTATGCTGCAGTAGATATATTATTCTAAACAACTGAATCTAAGTTACATGCAAGAAAATTAAAATTACCCAAGTATAGAATTTTTAACTATCCACCACTTTGTTAAAAGTTTAAAAGAGATTATGATGGAATTGCATTGAATCTGTAGCTTGCTTTTGGTAAGATTGCCATTTTTACTATGTTGATCCTACCAATCCAGGAACATGGGAGAGCTTTCCATTTTCTGATATCCTCTTCAATTTCTTTCTCAGTGATTTAAAGTTTTTGTCAAACAGATCTGTTACTTCTTTGGTTATAGTTACACCAAGGTATTTAATGCTATTTGCAAATATTATAAAAGGTGATGTTTCCATTATTTCTTTTTCAGCCTGTTTGTCTTTAGTGTATAGAAGAGCTGCTGATTTTTTTAAATTAATCTTGTATCCTGCTACATTGCTGAAGGTGTTTATCAGCTGTAGAAGTTCCCTGATAGAATTTTGTGGATCACTTATGTATACAATCATATCATCTGCAAATAGAGATAGTTTCACTTCTTCTTTTCCAATTTGTATCCTCTTAATTTCCTTCGTTCTCTTATTGCTTTGGCTAAAACTTTGAGAACTATATTGAATAGATAAGGGGAGAGGGGCAGCCTTGTCTAGTTCCTGATTTTAGTGGGAATGCTTTGAGTTTCTCTCCATTTACTTTGATTTTGGCTGTTAGCTTCTTGTAAATCACCTTTATTATACTTAGAAATTTCCCCTGTATTCCTAATCTCTCCAGGACTTTTATCATAAAGGAGTTTTGAACTGAATTGAAGACACAGACATTAACCCACACACCTAGGAATACCTGATTTTTGACAAAGAGGTCAAAAATATTTAATGGAAAAAAGATAGAATCTTCAACAAATTGTGTTGGCATACCTGGAAGGCAGTATGTAGAAAAATGCAAAGAGATCCAAACCTATCACCCTGCACAAACTGAAATCCAAGTGGATCAAAGACCTCAATATAAGACCATCTACGCTGAACTTGATAGAAAAAAAGTGGGAAATATCCTCCAATGCATTGGCACAGGTGGCCACTTCCTAAATATAACACCAGTTGCACAGACACTAAGAACAGCAATCAATGAGTGGAATCTCCTGAACCTGAGAAGTTTCTGTAAGGCAAAGGACACAGTCAATAAGACAAAATGACAGCCTACAGAATGGGAAAAGATTTTTACCAACCCTACAAGTGACAGAGGACTGCTCTCTAAAATATATAGAGAACTCAAGAAACTAGAACTCAAAACCCTAAATAACCCAATCAAAATATGGGGTTCAGAACTAAAAAGGGAATTCTCAGCAGAAGAGTTACAAATGGCTGAAAGACACTTGAAAAAATGTTTCACATCTTTAGCTATCAGAGAAATGCAAATCAAAACAACCTTACACCTGTCAGAATGGCTAAGATTAATAACACAGATGACAGCCTATGCTAGAGAGATTGCAGAACAAAGGGAACACTCCTCCATTGTTAGTGGGAGTGTAAACTTGTTTAGCCACTCTGGAATGCAGTATGGAGGTTTCTCAGAAAACTGGGAATCACTCTTCCCAAGGATCCAGCAATACCACTATTGGGCATATACCCTAAAGACACACATTCACATCCCAAAAACATTAGCTCAACTATGTTCATAGCAGCATTACTCATAATAGTAAGAACGTGGGAACAACCGATTGCCCTTCAACTGAGGAATGGATTAACAAACTGTGGTATATCTACACAATGGAGTATTATTCAGCAGTAAGAAAAAAATGATATTCTAAAATTTGCAGGCAAATGGATGGATTTGGAGAACATCCCCCTGAGCAAGGTCTCACAAACCCAGAAGGATAAGCAGGGGATGTAAGCACTCATTAGTGGACTTTAAGCAAAAGCATTCTTTTTTCATTGAAAGATGATGGGTGAATAAAGTGACTTAAAACACACACACACACACACACACACACACACACACAAAATAAAATAAAATAAAATAAAACAAAACTTCTGGTTTGACTGTAGAAGTGTTGCTTAGCAGAAATTTGTGGTGGCCACAGTGCATCCATGGGCATTAGCTGTGACCTACTGTGCTTCCTTTATATGTAGCTGAGCCTACCCTGGCTTGAGGAGCTTTAGATTTCATATTTTATGTTTCATGTATTGTAGAGAAAAGAGAAGTTTTATTAGTGTATGGGGTTTTTTGTTATCTATTCTGAATGTTTTGCTTCTTTATATAATGTTTGATATTGATTTTCAAAACCAATAAAAAACATTAAGGAAAAGAGAAAAAAGTTATGAAGGTATTTTTTGTTACAGATTTTGTAGACCTTTTAAGTCACATTTAACGGCAGCTGAAGGGCCATTTCCAATTGGAAAAAAATCATTTACATCTGTGGAAAACTTTATTTTGAGAAGTTGCACTAGTATTTTACCACCAGATCAAAAAAAAAGTTAGATGAGCATCATTTTAAAGTTAATGTATTTAAAATACAGAGGAAAGTATGTATATAATATATCAGGCTTTGTTTTGAGTGGAATCTTTTCCCCCAATCCTTAATGTAAAGTTTTTTTGTGCTATAACTTTTAAAGCCATACAAATAAAGAGTGCTAAACTGTGGGAAAAAAATCCCACATAATAAATTTACAAATTCTAAGATTAAAAAAATTTACACAGTGGTCTTACAAAGATAAATTTATAATGCAATAAAACTTTTTACAGATATAAAAGAAGGGAGGGTATTTGTAGAGCTAAAAATGTATAACTAATCCTTTTTGTTTGTTTTTGGTGGGAGCGGCATTTATTAGGATGAGGGCTCAGTCCTTCTTGGCAGCTGCCTTCTCATGGCTTCCAGCAGGTTGCTCAGCTCCTCCCACTTCTTCTTGGCATGGGTGTGCACGCCCACCCTGTTCTTGATGAACTTGACCAGGAGCTTGTCCTTGGAACCTTGAGCAGCTCCATGGCAGGCCGCTCATAGGTCATGAAGCTGCACACCTCCCGGATCATGTCCTGCACGAAATTGGTGTGCTTGGTGAGGAGCATCGGCTATGTCATGCTCTTAGTCAACTTTTGGCCTTGTTGAGGCCAATGGCCATTGGGTAGCGCACAGCCATGGCTGCTACTCTACAATGGTACAATGGAGGCTGAAACAGGAAGAACGGCGCCCCGCGGAACCCTGGGATATCTCTACTCGGCTGTTTTTAAAGATAGCAAAGAAAATAATGAAGCTTGAGATAAGAATTAGTAATTACTAACATATAGTGTTTATTAGGCTGTTATGCTTTTCTCTACTTTTCCTTATCACACAGTCATGAGGCCTGACTGATCTAGGAGAAAGACTTTAGAAGAAGATTTTAAGACAAGAATTCTCGGGTCTGCAGAGGGAAAGACATAACCCAGTTTCAAGGCCAGCTTTTTAATACAACAGAACAGCATAAAACATTTTTCAATGTTGTCCATTCATAAAAGACGTTTGAATAACTGAAAGAATAAATTTAGGGATCAGAGACCTGAGAGAGGAGTGAAGGAAGCTTGGAAATAAGAGCAGGCATCAAAGAAGGCTTACAAACATGAGATTTGTTTTAATGCAGAGAAGAGATAACTTGGAGATAAGAGATTTTGCAGATCATTTGTTTGTACCATGTAAGAAGTTATTAAACTCTGAGAGAATTTGGAAATCGAGTTTGACATTTTCTAGCCATGGAAGTATATTGAAGGCAAGTTGTTTGGGGCAAAGCTTTAGTAAAGTCTAAGAATGAAAGAGATTAGAGAGGGCTGATGAGGAGTCACGAAGTATAATTCTGAATGGGAAACGCCCATGGCTAGAGGTAGAGCAAGTTCCGTGAGTGAGTTAAGAGACAGGGAGGGAGGGAGCAAGGAGCAGACCAAGGATGAGATGGGAGAGACTTCAAGAGAAACAGAGCAAGATCTAGGAGTGAGCTGAGAACATATGGGAGAAAAATCAGGGATTGGGGAGGGAAGGGTAAGTGTCCTGGCAAGAAGAATTTGAATCCTTGGTTCCCCCAAGTAGAGCAGGAGACTTGTCAAAGAGAGATGTCCCATATCACAAAGGAAGCCAATAATTTCTATGTGACAAATGTCCAGTAGGGTGTGAGAACCTGATACACCAGTGTAACTTTTACAGCAACAGTGGGCTCCAAGAGCCAAGAGAGACAGAGGCTGAGCAGACAGCTCCTTGGCAATACTTACCAGAGTAGATGAGGAGAGATGGACAGCTAGAGAAGCTGGAGGAAAAGCTAGTCTAGCCATGGACTCTAGAATTTGGAATTAGAAATGGTGGGTGACAGAACTCAACAGAAACAAATGGCCTCAACCTTAAGAGAGTCAGATTAACAACTTGGTTTTGTTCAGAGGCTGGCCACCTTGGAAAGAAGCACATTTGTACCCCCTCTGGATGTTTGTCACTATGCGTATGTGAAGGACCTGCAGTCGAGTAAATGCCAACAGGACCACTCAGTTACTGGAGGAGGTTTTTAGTGTGGTTAAGAGAAAAAAGAAATATACAAAGGTATCTGGAAGAGCCTAAAGCAGAAAGAAAAGAAAGCAGACTGGACATGACCAGAAGAGTGGAAAATAATAGTGGAAATAGTGAGATAACAAGAAATAGAAAAATAGAGCATGATGAGAGAAAGAATAGTGATACTGGGAAGAGATGAATAAACAGGCAAGACAGAGACAGAGAAAAGCAGACAAATCATAATAAGGAGGATCAGTACCTGGTGGAAGGAAAGACCCTTGATGCTAGCATAGACTATGAAATGTATAACAGAGAATGAGTAAAGAAGAATGCTAATTAACTATTGTTGTTGGGAATGCAAACAGTGTGTTAACTATGAAATTATGGGTACGATAATTCCTCAGAAAATAAGAGATAGAACTGCTATAGGACCAGCTATAACATGCCTAGGAACATATCCAGAAGACATTATATTCTAATACAGAGGTCCTAGTTTATACATGTTCCTTGCTACTATTTCCACAATAACCAGGAAATGTGATCATCCTAGAGGTTCAGCAACTGATGAACAGAAAATAAAATTTTGCACATATTCACTACTGAATTTTATTAACCTGTAAAGAGAAGTAATATTGTAAGATTTGCATATGAATGAGTAAAAATGAAAATTTTGTTGAGGAAGAAATTCCAGGAACAACAAAAAGACAAATGCCATATATTCTCTTCTATCTGAAGATCATAGCTTCAAATTTCTAACTTTGTTTGGTCTACTTGGAAGAGCTAAGAAAGCCAGGACACCAGAAGGAGGTCTTTAGGAAGTAGAAGTCTGAAGGGAGGCAAAAAATGGAACGAAGAAAATATCAAAGCACAAAGAAAAATATGGGGGTGGTAGAAAAATTTACAGAGAGACAAAAGGTGGAGGGATAGGTAAGTTAGGAGAGATGGAGAGAGCTAATAAAAACAAGGCACATAGAGAAACCTAATATATTGAAATTAAATATTAAAACATAATGTATTTTTGAAAGACGAAGCTGAAGAGAGCTACTTTATGTGCCTGGGGGAAGCTGCTTTGAGGAGCCTTTTCCTGTTAAACAAAAATACTGTGCCAAACATAATGTAATTCTTTATGAATTGTTGGTCAACAATCCCCAAAAGCCCCCAAACAGTAGTCTCTTGTCATTTCTTTTGCTTTCCTATTATAGCTACATTTGACTCTGTTACTGAAGATACCCCACACCTTGAGGGTGGAAATTACATAGAACAAGCTAGTACCAAGGTAAAAGCTTCTTCCCTGCCACAAGCTTTCCCAGTCCAGAAAAGTGCTATGAAGGCTGCTAAAGAACTACCTGTATCCACGGTCTTAGCCATGTGAATCTTGCAGTCTATGAGACTAACATGTCAGACCAGATGTGAACACTTATGCAATATTGGCAGTATATTTATGGAGTCAACTAATTGCACTCTGATTGTATGTGAAGCCCACAGCGCAGAAAGGAATACTTGTTTGGTGATGGAAATCAGGTGAAAACCCAAGGTCTGGGAGATCATATGCCCCATAAGGAAAGTGAATGAAGTTCACTAAATTCATATAGCTTGGATCTGCTCTCTGAATATACTCTTGTATGGACACTACACTGAAGCATAATCAGAGAAGTTTCTCCTTAAAGAAATTAGTCATAAAAGAAAAGAAGCATGACTGAACAGGGTATGAGAATAAGTAATAATTGAGTGTTTAGCCCTAGAAAGTCATTTATGTTATCTCTCCTCAGATTCAGGTATCACTGCAGAAGGAAGAGCAGAAAGAATGTAACAGCAGTAAAATGAGAAGAGCTTAAAAATGATATTTCCTAGGCAAGGCATGGGCATTCGCTTCACAAACTTGGAGCAGTAGGGGTACACACATAGGGTATGCATAAAACTATTGCCATTGACAGGCATGGATGTAGACTAGATTCTGGAAGGGCTACCTCTCCCAGCTGAGCAATTAACTAACCACAAATTCAAGGTGATGAGAAATCATTGCCATTGGTCACGTATCCACTAATAATCTAACCAGGAGCCAACAGGGAGTTCAAATCACCTAATTGTCATATAAAATAAATGTTCCAAAGCAAAACTAAATCATGATCTCAAAAAGAAGCTGGCAGGGAGAGAGATGAAAGAAATAGCTGAGAGTTGGAGCGAGTAAGCAGAGTATAGGGTGTGCATAAATAAAAAGATCAAAGAACAAAACTAATCAATTTTGAATGCCTGGGGCACAGCACAGGTACCTTGAAATCACAGAAACAGCCAGCTGTGGATCTAGATGGCTTCTATTTTATAACAGTTTGTAAAAATCCACATTCCATGTCTATTTGTGTGTGTGTGTGTGTGTGTGTGTGTGTGTGTGTGTAGGGTAGGAAATGGGTTCAACATCTCATGTAACTTTTCCTAACTATGCGCATTATTAATAAATTATACTTAATTGGGTTAGTTGCTCATTTTTAGACCATCTGCTTCCTACTGAGACAGCTATGCACAAAAGAATAGAAACTTTCCATTACAGGAAACATGGATAACTGAGGTAAAGACAACTGTGCTTTTTGAGATGGTGCCTGTACCCATATGCTTGCGGTGTCAGGAAAAGCGTCAGAATTCTCACAATAGCAGCATGCTAGACTATTTGGGATGACAGAAGAATGGGAGAAAGTACAAAGGGAGGGCACTGCCTTGGTCCCCTGGCTTACATCTTCCTCAGTTCCTCTTCCAGATCATGAAGCTGACAAGGAGGATTTCATGACTCTTGTTTCTGCAGAACCACACAAGGCTCCTTGAATTCCCCATCACAGGTGTAGGTATATGGTCATAGACTGAGAAATAAATACTGTCCTTGGGAGGAAGGTCTCAAGAAGCATCTTACCTTTCTTTGTGTCTTCTTACAGGAGGAGGTCAACAGGTCTTGGCAAAGTGTCCCCAGAGTCAGCCGTCAATATGACACACCTCTATAGTGTCCAGACTGTGGAGAGACTGGTGCTTGAGAAGCATCAAGAGAGAACGAAAGACCTGTAGATTCCTGTGCTTGGATCTGGGTATAAGAGTATCACTTCTTTAAAAAAAAAAAAAAAAAAAAGAGTATCACTTCTTTGAATCATGCTCTTCTCAACAGTTCTCAGACTGGTTCTTATCTCTTATCCTCTGGCTATACCAAACGCTATTGCTCTTCTTCTCTGTTAGTGCTTTTTGTTTTTTAGCTTCTTGTATCCAGGAAGGAGGTGAGCAATTCCAAGAAATGTGAGTCAGTTCTGTAGCATTTTGTGGGTATCAGAACTAACTTTCTGACTATAAAACTAGACAATGATAAAGGAACCAACATAATGATCAAATTGGATGGATTTGCACACCAGTGATTTTAGGCAGGAGGAATCTCACTCTTGAATCTAGAATGATTATTTTTGTCAAATGGCCATCCAAAGAATCTAGGAAATGTAAGGCCTACAGTTTCCCAAGCCATCCTCCTTACTGCTAAGATTGTCAAGAAGGAGGTCAGCTCAGCACTCAGCAGGGGGGTCACGAGGAAAGAATTGAAGATGTTGTCTACAAGAGTGCGGGCTAAGCCTGCTTCTGCAGAGGTAGAAACAAAAGAAAACTAAAAGGCAGTGAAGTACGAAAACCCTTCAAATACTATGGTACAACTAGAATCAAAACCAGTAAATTGGTGATTTCATTGCAAATGAATGAGAAACAGCAAGGCAGAGGGCCCTGCCTCTGGGAAGGCAGGAAAAAAAGGAACCAAGTCAGTGTGGTCTCAGGGCCACATCTCAGTTGTTCCTGATTCCCATTTGCATGATGCAAGACACATCAACTAATTATTTTGTAAAGGAAACTTTTAGTAATGCTAGAACACTTTTTTCTTTTTGATTGTGTTAGCCCATGTGTTGGTATGTGACTTTCTGAACAAGTATGCACGTACCTGTGCCCTCAGCATTTGGATCACAGAGATCAAAGTCCCGAGTCTTTTATCACTCACATTATATCTTGAAGCCAGGTCTTTGACTCAAAATTAGAACCAACCTATTCAGTTAGTCTATGTAATGATCTTTTTCCAAGTAATTCCAAGTTGCTCTAATTCTAGGCAGGCCACCATCCAGCATAAATGTAAGTAACAGGGATTTGAACTTGGGTCATCAGGATTGCATGGCAAATGTTCTAACCACAGAATCACCTTCCAGGACTGTCTAGGAACAGTTTATAAAGGAGGTCATCTAGATTTATGTTCTTTTTTTTTTTCATGGTTGAACACATTTATTAGACTATACCCATGGTAACACAATGTGGTACAGTGCTATAAACTAATCATGCAACAGTATTAAATGCTACCCATAACTAAAATTGACATCAAGATTAAATAATACAAATACTACATGATAGAAATACTATGATACCAAATAGTACAAATACTATATGATACAGTGATGTTAATATGCTCCTAAATGAGACAGGGATGCACACACTAAATGACAGATGCCAGATACCATTATAAATACTCAATATCTGTTTATATACAAAATATCTTGAACCTAAGCCTGAGGAACTGCCTGGATTCATCCAGCCACACAGGCAGGGCTGGTTGCAGGCTCGTGCCTCTTCTCAGTTCACAGAGGCTCATACAGAGCAGCCTGCTAATAAGGGGACAGGACAGAGCCTACACAAAAGGGAATTAAGAGCAGGTCTCCCATCAGCCAAGGTGGCAACACAAGGAGGTCTCACCGTGTAACTTGATATGTTACCTAGGTAACTTCAGCCTCAGTCCTCTTGCCTTTGCCTCTGATTTATGTTCTTTTAAATATAAATAATTTTCAAGAGATGAGATTATTCACTTGAATTGTTTGTTTGATATTTTTGTTTGTTTATTTGTTTGGCTTTCTTGTTAACCAGGAAATAGTGTGATACAGATTAGATAGGCAAGACATTCTTGTCTACTCAGAAAACCTGAAGCAGAGAACAGTGTGTTTTCTTCCAGGCTTACTAAGCAAGAGGGTCAACAACCAAATGGCATTATCATGGGATTGCTATACTTTGAAAGACCTCTAGTGACACTGGAATGCTAAATAGTGTCCCTAGTCTCATCCCTAGCCACAGAGCAGTCTACTTTCTGGGCCCCTCTGTACATCTCTGACTTTACTTCCTAGGAACTCCACTCCTCTGTGCATACACATCTTTCCCCTTTCCTATAAGCCCTCTTAGTCCCCAGTTATAGTGCATCAACATTTGTTCATGTCAACCCCCAATACCTAGAAACAACTCTGCACAGGACACCAGTGACCATGTTTTCCATGACCTCAAAGGCAACTCACAGCCACCAATTTCTTAAAATCCATAGAGAACAAAAGAAATCAAGGAATAGAACACTCATTCGACAAAAGCAAGAGAAAATATCAACACCTCAGAATCACTATTACTCCAAACCTAGACGCCAAAACAGTAAAACAAGACACATTGGTTAGTACCCATGACAATATATCTTCAATGGAATCCAGAAACCCTACTGTGGTGGACCTTGAGAAATGCAATATATTTCATTATTATATGAAAAACCAATAAATGTCATCCACCATAAAAAACAAACTAAAAGAAAAAACACATGATCATCTCACTAGAGGCAGAAAAGGCTTTTTAACGAAATCCATCACCCTTCATTGTATGTCCTGGAGAGAGAAGTACAAGGCATATACCTTAAAGTAATACAGGAAATTTACAGGTAGTATACATTCGACATCCACTAGAATAGAGAGAAACTCAAAACATTTTCACTAGAATCAGTAATGAGACAATATTATTCACTCTCTTTATGCCTATTCAATGAGTACTTTAAGTCTTAACTAGAGCAATAAGAGAAAAAGGAAATCAAGAAAAATCAAACTGAAAAGGGAGAAATAATAGTATCTATATTTTCAGATGATGTGATTGAATTCATGACTCTCAGTATACTATTGTGAAGAGACACCATGAACATGGCAATTTTTACAAAAGAAAGCATTTAATTGGGGCTTGCTTGCAGTTTCCAGGGTTTAGTCCAGTTTTATCATTGAAGAAGTGAAGTTGGTGCCTATCTAGAGCCTTCATCCATAATCACTCATATTCATGGTATAATAAGATACTCTGCACACTACCAGAGGGAAAGGTAAACATCAGCCTAGCTACATACATTTTGCTCCACCATAGTTACATGCCATTCAAGATATCCTGGTGTAACAGGGCCTCAAAAGCTTTGAAAGTGACCAAATTCTATCTGGTTTGATAAAAGGCTCACTGCATGAGATAGAATTCATGCCTGATTCTACTTGGGAGGTTAAGAACCTAAGACAAGATAGACCATGGTTCTAATGGAAAACCAAATATCAATGTTCTGCTACAATAATATAGCAATAAATCGACTCCTAACATTCTGATATACTCCTAGATCCCTGTTTTGTTCGACCATCTTCAGTGAAGCTTACTCATAAACTACATGGAACAAATACAGAGACTAAAACTAGACAATAGGATGAAAATGAGATACCTTGGAAAACTATGTCCTTAATGGGATTTCTGCAGCAAACACTTCTCCTGGAAGCTCATAGAACTTTGTGGAAAAGAAAATGGAGAGAGTATAAGAGCCAGAGGGCATGGAGGGCACCAAGGAAACAAGACCTAGACACAACAGGGCTGAGGCACATATGAACTCACAGAGACTGTGGCAGCATGCACAGAGCCTACACTATTCTGAGCCAGATGGGCTCCCAGCATTGAAAGAAGTGAATTCTAGTGCCCACCCCTAACCTAAAAGCTATCTCTGATCAATATTTGCTCCAAAAAGAAAAATTAGTGTTGTTCAGTGGAATCTCACTGGATATACAAATTACACTTATGGGCACACCTCATGCCCAACAGTAGAAGACCAACCCAAAACAAGCTCAGCAGTATACTTGACAGTCTTTTGTGTCATAATGCTTTGTCTGGGCAATTTTCCTGTTTTTTTTTTTCCAAGTTTTTCCTTATGTATTATGGCTTCTGATTTTACTTTTGTATTAAAATTTCTCTGTGTGAGACTGTGTGCATCTCTGCACACAACTGTAGGTGTTTTTTGGGTTTTTTTGTCTTTTCTGTTTATTTTTTGTCCTATTATGGTTTGTTTATTTGCTTTAGTTATAATTTGTTTTCTGTTAAGGGAGAGAAAAGGTACGGACTTGGGAAGATGAAGAGGTAAAGAGAACTTAGGAGAAGCTGGAGCAGGAAACCATCATCAGAATATATTGTATGGAAATCTATCTTTAATAAAGGAACAAAGACTATTGTACAAAACAAATATATTTTTAAAAACCAATAACAATCACAAAAGCAAAAATAGGATCAGAAAGCCAAGCATAGTTGGTTTAACTGTGGAGACTGTCATATGTGAGGCTGGATGAGATGAAATAATTCATTTAAAATTGAAAACTAGAGGTGATGAACAGCCACAGCCTTCGAAGGAGAGCAGAAGAATATGAAGACTGGAGGAGAGTGAAAGATAGAGAGAAGCCATGTCATGAGCACGTGGTGTTCACGATCTCTGAACTAAAGGGCTCTTCCTCAATGAGACATCATGTTGTCATCTGATTCATACCAAATGCTGAAGTCTTTTCTTACCAGAAGACAACATATGAGGTTTTATAATGTCTATGAACATCAGACAAGACAGCCTTTTCTGTAGGGCTGTCCCCAGCCTGAAGACTAGAAGTATATTTTAGGATCAATGGCCTCTTCATTCGAAGAACCTTGTGCAGCAAATATCTTCTAACTGAAGCAGTCATTTCTAGAGGAAGAAAGGAGACTCCCAACTTTTTTATATTTCTTTTTGTTTTTGATTATAATTTTAATTTGTTAAGATATGGCTAAGGATTAAAGACTTGTTAGGATGGATGGATGACTTAGTTTTTAGTTTAGTTTTATAGCATTTAATTTTTTGTTAGAGGCATTGGTAGGACTTAAAATTATTATTTTGGGGGAATTTTAGGGTTTATATAATTATTAAGTATTGTTACTTGTTGTTTATGAATTTTACTTAAGTATTTAGCAGTAGAGCCTTTAAAAAAGATTTATAAGTGTTTTGTTTTTAAGACTGAATTAGGAAGTGTTATTTTAAACAGCCATGTTCTGTTTGTCTTTAGTAAACATGGCTTTTTAACTAAAATGTTATTAAAAAGTTTTTTGACTTTTTTGTCTATGAGAAAAAAAATTTAACTGATTATATGTAGTTTGTTTTATATATATATATTTACTTATAAAATAAAGTCTTTTGCCCTGTATCCCCTTGCTCTCCTTCCCTTCTCCCTCCCAATCCCTCCAAGTCAGCCTTCAGCCTCCCTCCTCCCCATCCCCCCATTCCCTCCCCAAAAAGGGCAAGAAGTTCCAAGGTGGATTAGCTCAGCATCCAATCCAGGCAAGTCCTATTTCCTCATCCTAATGTCAAGACTGGGTTAGGTGTTCCCCTGTAGGGAATGGGCTCTGAAGTGGCAGTCCCTGCACAGAACCACAGTCTGATCCCTCCCCTGGAGGCTCCACATAGTGGACAGTTGTCTATCCTTGGAGGGCCTAGTTCCTTTTCTTGACAGTTCCTCTGTGGCTGTTCTTGATTCAGTGAGCTCCCCAAAGCTCCAGCCAGTCATCACTGTGTGAATTTTCCTCAAATGCCCTATCCTTTTGCTCTTACAGAGTCTCCTTCCCTGCTCTCAGCTGAACCAGGTGCTCAGCCTAGTGCTCAGCCATGTATCCTGTCTCTACCTCTATTCATTATTGGATGTAAGTTCTGTGATGGCACTTGGGATGGCTATTCATTTGATTATAGTGTTTGACCCTGTTGTAGCTTTATGTTGTATTTTAAAAGTCTGTTATTTTGTAGTTTAAGTTTATATGTTTTATTAGGGCATCATTATACTATGGCTTATGTGAGAGACACAACTTGGAAGTTGTTTTTGGCTTTGATTTTATGTTTTATTATTAAATTATTTTTTACTTTTATGTGTGTGTATACCACCCACATCAGACTGCCGTCTTCTGCTTTGTATTTCCATTATATTTTTGTTCAGTTACATTATCAAATCTTTATAACACAAATATAAGTAAACAATTTTCTCCAGATATTCTGTAATGTATCTGATCATAGTGAAGCAGAACCTAATCCAGCACATTTACTGTTCAGCATATCCTGGAGAACCTTGGCACTGTAATGATCTGCAATTTTGCAGTGAATAATCATTCTAGCTCACAATTTGCAGGAGACACAAAGGTTCTTGTGCTCACAGATAAACATTAGAACTAAACCCAGAAATATTAACTACACGGGGTTTTCTTTTTGAAGGGAAAAAGGAGTAATGTGTTATCCACCCAGAAGGCTAGAAAAGGGTGTGATTAGTAGCTTGGTGGGTTTTGTGCTATCTGTAGGACAGAAACCACACTAGATTCTCATCTACACTTTTATCGCAAACTTTTTTTTGTCAGTCAATCTATGGAATGCATCTGTATAAAAGATGTCACGGGGCTGGAGAGATGGCTCAGCGGTTAAGAGCACCGTCTGCTCTTCCAGAGGACCCGGGTTCGATTCCCAGCACCCACATGGCAGCTAACAACTGTCTGTAGTTCCAGTTCCAGGCAAACACCAAGGCAAATAAATAAATAATAAATAAATAAAGTTTAAAAAAAAAAGATGTCACATGTTCTATAAAGAGACTTTCTATGTAGTCACATCTTAAGCATTATAGTAAGATAATATTGAATTGTCATCAGAAAACTTTCCCCCCAAATTGTTCTATGTTTAAGTATTCCTAAAACAAACTACTCAGTGTCAGATTTTCACAGTTTATATCAACATAGACTCATGAGTCATGGTAAACTAAATTTTATTCTTATCTTTCCTGGATTGTCAGTTTGCTGGTCATGGTGTGTACAAAGGTCCCTTCTCTATCCCCTAACCATTGGATTCGCTTTACTGTTATTTCCTTGAAGATTTTTGCAAGTGTTCTTTTTTTTTTTTTTTTTCAGTGATACGGATTGGTCTGAAGTTCTTCATGGAAGTCATGACTGTTCCTTCTTAAATGTTAGGTGGAACTCTCCATTAATCTGTGTGGCTCTGAGATTTTCTTGAATTATGACTTTTAATTGTAGATGTGGGATCTTTTTATTGTTTGTTTAAATATTTTATTTCATGTATAAATCTGTGTGTGTATGTGTGTGTGTGTATGTGTGTGTGTATGTGTGTGT
>PVIH01024452.1:0-22723 GCA_004025045.1 Sigmodon hispidus | reverse complement strand
TAGGCCTGTAGTTTCTTTTTTTTGTTTGTTTTCCTTCTTTAATTTGTATTTATCAAAAAAAAAACACAGTAAAAAGAATTTAAAATGTGGAAGAGTTAACAATAACTATACAGAGGATAAGAATGATAAGCATGGCTTATCAAGGGAAGAAATACAAATAAGATTGCTACACCTATATTTTCTTTGTGTTCATCTTTCTTTCTGAATTTTTTTTCCATCCCTGTATATTCTTATTCAAGGTCTCTTCCCCCTCCCAACACATCTGGTCATTTTTTCCTCTGCAACTCCCCATCCCCTCCCTGGGCAGGGAGCAGATAGTCCTATGGTCCCCCTGACACAATAATGCTTAGATCAGTCTCCAATTCTGGCCAAATCCAGTTCTTTCCCCCCTCCCTCAAGAGTGAGTCAGGTGTTCCTATAGTTGGACTGGGGTTTGAAGGGTCAGTCCAGGGTGTTTCTGATCCCAAGCTGTTCCGTGGTTGTGGTTTGCCGCTTGGGCATGTTTGGCTTTTTTTTTTCTTGTTTGTTTGTTTATAGACCACTAGTGAGTGAGTACATCCCCTGCTTATCTCTCTGAGTTTGTGAGTTTGTCCTTCCTACTGGTTCAATAAAAAACTGATTGGCCACAAGGCAGACAGAAAGTGCAAGTGTAGCTACCAGATTAAGAAAACTGTCAGAATAGGAAGAGTAGAGCAGAGGAAAGAAGACAACCATGCTGCTCTGAGAAAAGGTACCAAGTCACATAGGTTAACAGACTAATGGCAATAGATTGACTTAAGATGAAAGAACAAGCTAGCAATATGTTTGAGCCATAGGTCAATCAGCATGAAATTAATGTAAACCTTTATGTGATCATTTGAGGCTAAGTGGCAGTAGGGCTGAGAGTGTATTCTAAACATCTGGGCTAGGCACAAAAGTCCAGGCAAGAAACTTAATACTATACATGCTCATTAAGTGGACTGTGAGTCTCTGGTGTCTTCCTCATATTTTCTTCCTGCATATGAAGATAGAAGTTTGGATGTATCATGTGTTCTTGCCATAAACTCAAAGCAATGGGGATACTTAAACATAGATTGTCACCTATAAAAGCATGAGCCCAAACAAAGTTTTCCATTTTAAAAGTTAATTGCATCAAATTCTCTTTCTTAATGACCAACACATTCAAATTAACTTTCCATCCTAGATCTCTTCTTATTCTTCTAATAATTATGTCACATTTTTAGACAAATGTTCATATATTATGTCATAAGGGGAAAGAGGGGAATCTCATTAATCCTTATAACTCCTACAAAATCTACCAAAATATTTCTCAAACAATAGGAATTCAATAATTTTGATAAGTGGAATGAAATTACAAAATACCAGAGGTCAACTTTTTCCCTTCTCTAACTAGAAATGAGTCATGTACACAGTTCCTGTAAACATAGGGAAGTCATATAGGAATTAATGGAGTTAATTAAAGATAGATAATTATTAAAGATAGAGAAAGATAAAAATAAATAAAAATGGTTTGTATGATACTCCTACTCATAGTTTTTCTAAATTTTGACTGTTGGGAACATTTATTTTTATGTACTTTTCTACCTGTACAGATCAAATTACAGGCTTAGCTTCTTCTTAGTGTTCTATAATATAATATAACAGTCAAAAACTGTTAACTTGGAAAAATAGACATTTTAAAATGTTTTCATATAGTTGTAATTGAGGTAATTTGCAGATGAAAGAATGTGAAAATCTCTTTTCTATAAAGCTATCCTCATTTCATAAAAACTCTCCTACTAAGTACAACTTTATAAGATGTGTTACACTACCTGGCTAGATATTGCTGATCCTAGGTGTAGATTACAGAAAAAAAAAATCCCTAGTGTCAGGTATGGAATACCTTTTATAAGAACTGTTTATCAGAGAGAACACAGAAGACCCTAAAGTAATACAGAATTTTGTCAGTCCTCTTCTTGTTTGTCCACCAGAACTAGAGGATGATATCATATTTCTGAGAACACCACACATCTTGGTTGCAAGATAGAAAGCAAGCAATCTGGAACAGAGCTCAAAACTTCATTTCTGCTAGATAGCATTTCTAAGCTAACAATTCAGGCAGTTAGTAGATAAATGTCATCAGCAATCTTACCCAGCTATGATTCTGTGAATTATAAAGCCAAGCTGCGAGGCAGGATGTGCCCATTTGTGAAATAGTGTCATAACTGTTATGGGGCAACCAGCCACTCTCTAATTGGTTTTGAAGCTTATTCTACAGGAGGAAATCCATGCCTGGTACTGTAACCCTGCTCAACAACTCATGTTTAAGCAGATCATAAGCTCAAAGGGAGAAGTTATTACTGTTGCTTAACTAAATTGGCAACTTATTAATCAGCATTTAGAGTATTTGTGTTTATGCCCATAGACAAAATATGCTCTCAGCTTTAATCAGACTAGCTTCTCTGTGCAGTGAACAGTGGTATTGTAATATAGAAATTCATAACTGTCCAAGAAGCTGAGAATAAAGGATTTCTGGTGCCCAGATTTAAGCAAAACATTGTACCTACCATAATAAAGTTCAAGGAACACTGAAAAAGAAGGAGTGAGAAGAATGTAAAAGCTGAAAGATAGGAAGTAGATTGTGAAATATCATCCTCTAGGCATGACACAGCCAATGAAATGATATGTCATTGTAGCTATGATTATCTGTACTGGGCCTACACAAGACTGGCTCTGTCAAAAATCATAATGGATAGGGGAAGAGTTCATGATATATCCTTTATTGCTGAACTATTTATTGATCTTAACAGGTTCTAGAATGTAGGTAGCCATTGTCTTTAGCTGTGCAGCTATTGCTGAGTTCAACAGGATCTAATAGATAGATATAAACTCACAATCATACGAACAACTTTGGTCAGGGGCAGTAGACCACAAAATAAAACATACGCACAAAAATATGAAAAGGGGGAAGAAGGAGAGTAGACAGAGGCAAGAGAAATTAATATGCATTTGAAATTGTCAAATGCAACTTTAATTTTTAAAACTTGCTACTTGAGGCAATTATTTTTAATGTATCAATGAGCTTCCTGATTAGCAACCAGTGTACACAGCCAAAAAGTAAAGCAGAATATCAAAGGAGTAAATGAATCATTCATTTACATTTTATCTCGAGTCAAGCTTTGATGAACAAGGCAGGCTTGAGATTTCAATGTTCAAACTTCACAGACACAAAAAAATACGATGCAATGACTTGAGCCTCCCTAGAGCAGAGATCACTAGACCATCCTGCATATTTGTACAGTGTTGAAACTAAATAGTCTATATTTTCCAGATAAGAAGGAATTAGAAACCTCTTACCATAAGGATAGTAAAAATTAAATGTTCATATTAAAATTTCAGGATGAATGGAGGGAGGAAAATATATCTTAAGAATATATTTAAAGGGGATAGAGATATGGCTCAGCAGTTAAAACATTTACCAGTCTATTAGAAGACCATGGTTTTGTTTCTAGAATGTTTAAGGTGGCTCATGGACACCTGTAACTCCAGTCTCAAAGGATTCAATGCCATCTTCTGACATGCCTGCCACTATATGAATGTGTTGTGCACATATACACTCAGGTATATACACATACATGTGAAACAAAAGATTTCTCTTAAAAAGAGCACATTTACAAAGAAATCATTTTTATTTGATATTATAGTAGTAATTCTTGCAATTTAGATGATCCAAGAAAATGTAAGGATATTTATTACAATTGATGCTAGACTAAAAATGCTCCATGTAATTGGAAAAATAAATACATATCTTTGAATAATGTATTTTAACCTTTACCTCAAAGAGATATCTTAGAACAATTTTTCCAGACTATGAACTCATCATCAAAAGAAGTAAAACATCAAACATGACAAACACAAAGCAACAGCAAAATCAAAGCAAACAATGATACTCAAAGTCATACAGATATTGTGACATTAGGCATATAGTTGGTCTCCTAAATACAATGATACTTAAATTATAAAAGAATGAATTAAAATGAAAAAGACCCTATGCAGATGAATAAATATGTTGAAGTAAATCATCTAATTTTCAGAAAAATAATAACTAAAATGCTCAATGAATAAGTTTAACAGTTGAATAGAACCTAGTTCATATAAAACTATAAACTTGAGTGTTTGGAGGTTGTTAATATCTTAATAAAACCTAATTCAGGAAGGTATTGAAATGAGTTTTAGTTTTTATTAATAACTAAAAAACCCCATCCTATGTGAGATAATTCAGACACAGAAAAACAAACATGATGTCTGTTCACTCATAGGTAGATATAAGACCTAAAGCAAAAGATAATCAGGCTATAATTCACAAACCCAGAGAATCTAGATAACAAGCAGGACCCTAAGAGAGACATCCCTGGATCCCCTTAAGGAAGGAAAATAATATCTGAGTAAATTAGGAGCATGGAGCAGAGTAAGGAGAGGTGGAAAAACAACATGAGGGAACATGATGTTTAAGTTGGGGGAGGGACAGAGGGAGTGCAAAGTAACAGATACCTTGATAGAGGAACCCATTTTAGCATTAGGGAGAAACCTGGTGTTAGGGAAATTGCTGGGAATCCACAAGGATGACCCCTGCTAAAACAGCAAGCAATGGTAAAGAAAGTGACTGAACTGGACTTCCTCTGTAATCAAACTGATGATCACCCTAATTGTCATCATAGAACCTTCATCCAGCAACTGATAAAAGTAGATGCAGAGATCCACAGATAAGTACTGGGCCAAGCTTCCAGTCCAGTTGAAGACAAGGATGATAGATTATGTGAGCAAAGGAATCAAGATCATGATGAGAAGACCCACAGAGACAGATGACCTGAGCTAGTGTGAGCTCACTGACTCTGGACTGAATGGGGAACCTTCATGGGACTAAACTAGGCCCTCTCAATATGGATGACAGTGGTATGGCTTGGGTAGTTTGTGGAGCCTCTGGCAATGAGAACACAATTTATCCCTCGTGCATGAACTGCCTTTTTAGAGCACATTCCCTATTGAAAAACACCTTTCTTGGCCTTGATACACAGAGGGAAAGACATGGTCTTGCCTCATCTTGATATGCCAGACTTTGTTGGATCCTCATGGGAAGCCTTATCCTCTTTGAAGAGTGAATGATGGTGGGGAATGGAGGAAGCTGAGATATGAGTGGAAGGTGGGGAGGAAGAGGAAAATGTGCTTGATACATAAAATAGAAAACCTTTTAAATAAAAAAATATTAAAAAATAGTTTATAATGGTTAAATGTTTAAATTCAGGGCCATTTTTTAAAATTTTGTTTAGTATTTAAGAATCTTATACATGAATTCATACATAAGTACAATGGAGTTGTATCATATCTAAAACTCATTCTTCAATTTTCAACCCACACCTGGTTCTCTGCTCCAGACATTCTCCCTCCCAGCTTCTTCTCCTCTTCCAATATAATTAATGATGTTCATGTGGATGGGGCTGTCAACTGGTGCAGGGCCACTCCTCTGCATAAAAACTGACTCTCCCTCCCCTAGCAGCTCACAACTTTCCAGAAGAAGCTAACATTTTATCAGAATCTTTTGCCAAGGCTATAATTCTTTATGACACAATTTCCAAAAAACATGGAATTAAACAAAAATGTTCTGCCTTTAGACCATATTCTTTAGTTTAAAATAATTAAGTTGGAATACAAGGTGATTAAGATAATTTTTAAATTCACATGTCTTTAAAATTAAAATATACTTGGGGCTGGAGAGTGTCACAGTGGTTAAGAGCACCTACTGTTCTTAGAGAAGGCCCAGGTTGAGTTCACAGTACATTCATAGTGGCTCACAAGTATCTATAACTCCAGTTCCAAGGGATCTGGGTGCCTCCTTCCAGCCTCCATTGGTACTTCATGCACATGGTGTGTGTGTATATATATATATATATATATATATGTGTGTGTGTGTGTGTGTGTGTATATGATATATACATATATATCACAGACATATATATACATGCATATATATATATATATATATATATATATATATAGCATTGTGCATGCACTACAGAAACAAAATGCTCCACAAATTAAAGAATTTGAAGAAGAATGCACAAACCTGGTTCAAAGTGTGGAGGTCAAAAATTATCTAAAATTTAACTATTTTACTTCTAGTGTTATATACCTATGTGGCATATTAATTTTTTAAAAAAGTGCCAGGCAGTGGTGGGGCTCACCTTTAATCCCAGTATTCAGGAGAAAGAGGCAGGGAAGTGAGTTCCAGACCAGCCTAGTCTACAGAGCAGACAGCTAGAGCTGTTACACAGAAAAATACTGTCCCCCCAATAAAACAAATAAAAAAACAACAAAAAACCAAGGAGTTACCTGTGATAAAGGCTGATCTGGCTAGTTTTCATACATTTTTTTATTTTTTTCTTTCATACATTAGTGAAACAGTTCTTCATTAATTGTTTTCAATCTTACACATATTTAATAAACATTTTTCATCACTTCTCAGGACTGGGTATATTCTTAAAAGGGTAGTGAATGAATGTAGTAAGTATGGTATATTTAGATAGCCACACTAGTTGCATAGACATTGCAGCTACATTCTGCAATGGTGTATATTAAAATAAAGTTACCTAAGTTTATCATTCCTAGGTTTTAAAACTTCTGAGTAAAGTCTACTGACAGAATTGTTCTCTGTATTTACCTCAAAAAATGTAAAATGCACCATGGGAGGTAATTTCTCTTCTCTTATTTAGAAGGTCAAAATGACTTAAAGAAATCAGCATGTATTCAACCATAATTTTTGCAGTTAGAACCAGGCTCAAAAGAAAAGTAAAAACTGATCTATTACTAAATCTTTATACAACTCTGAAGCAGAAAGTGGTTGACATTTTTAAAAAGTTCATTTAGGGAGTTGAAAACGTATGAACTTTTGAAATGCCACTTCTTCAAATTCTTACTCCCCCTCCTTAACTGTAGTTAGTTCTTATTGTTGCAGGTTCTCACTGTAACCTAATATAAGTTAGTGTGCTACTGGAGAATGTTGAGAAAGAAAAATCAATTTGTGTGAATGTTGACAATGTTGTTGTAAGATGGTTTCCTGGACCCATTTGGGCCAGAAGTTCGGACCTTGCCTGCAGCGGCTTTTGTCTCCCAAAGAAATGAATCAGACGCTTATATTATTTTCTTACTGTTTGTTCTCTGTCTCAAGCACATTACTAGCTAGCTCTTTCATCTTAATTAAACCCATTTCTAGTATTCTAGCTGCCACATGGCCCAGCCCGTGGCTTACCTTGATTCTTTACATGTCTCTTCTTCTTTGGGGGTCAAATGGAGGCTGTCTAACTCCACCCTCCTTCTGCCTGTCTGTCCTCTGATTCTCCACCCAATTCTATGGTGCTGCACATAGACCAAAACAGCTCCTTTATTTTCAGCATACAGAGAACATTTCCACCACACAATGTTAAAATTAGTAAGAGAAAGTTGGATAATATGGATTTGCAATTGAATAATTAATATGACAAATATCCTTCACTATTTTTACATTGTGCTTCAATATGAAATTCAATTCCTTACTGCCAAAACTGGCTATGAGAAGAGAAAATTTGTGTGGCACCCAAAAGATTGAGATGGACACGAAGTATAAGTTAAAAGTTTTGGTTTTATATTAACATATTCTTATTTAAATTTTTATTGCATTTAAAAACTTTCCCTATGAGTGTATGTTGTGTGTATGTATGTATGTGTAGTCACAGGTATGCCACAGTAAATGCATAGAAGTCAAAGGACAACTCTCTATTTCTACCATATGGGTATCTTAGATTGAAAACAGATTGTTAGGCTTGGTGGTAGGTGCTTTATCACTTAGTCATTTTGCCAGTCCTAGATTGATAAATTCCTTTTAAAATCACATATGCTTTATTTTTTACCTAAATTTTATGCCATTTCTTCAAATGTTTATTATTTCTTTGTGTTATGGACATTAAACATCTTTCCTATTATTTTGAAATATATGACCCACTTGACCTAGTAGCAAACCTGTACAGTAGGACATTGTTCTAATGTCTCATAACTATTCCTACCCCATTTGTAGCCCACCCTAACCTTCTTCAGTCTCTGGTAATTATTCTTTTTATTTTTGAGCTTTTGTACAGTTTTTCAAACAATGATTATCATTACATTCCATATGACTGTTCTTCTTTGCAAACTAGAAACTACCACTGATTTAATTTACAACACTAAATCTTAAGATCTTCTTTACCATATTTTCTTTTTAAAACAGTATTTCTTTTATTTTATTTTTTAAATTTAAATATAATTTTATTACATTCTTCCCCCTTAGAAGTTCTTCCGAATCCTCCCTCCCCTTCCTACCAACCCAACTTTAACTTCTTCCTCCAAAGCCCAATACAACACAAAACCTCCAAAACAAAGGGAAAAAACACTATCCATAAACAAACAAACAAAAAAAAGCAAAACAAAAGTAAAAAACCCCACTGTGCTGGCTAGTTTGTGTCAACTTGACACAAGCTCAACTTATCTGAAAAGAAAGAACTTCAACTGAATAGATGTATTTTAATATCTGGCTATAAGGCATTTTCTTAATGTGATATAGAAGGAGCTAGCACATTGTGATTTAGGTCCACAGGATGAACAAGCCATGATGAACTAGCCAATGAACAGAAACTTTCAATGGCCTCTGCATCATCTGCTGCCTCTGGGTTTCAACCCTGTTTTGAGTTCCTGTCTTGACTTCTTTAAGTGATGAACAGGGATATGGAAGTGTAAGCCAATGAAACCCTGTCTTTGTGAACTTGCTTTTGATCATGGTGTTTCATCAAAGCAAAGAATGCCCTAACTAACATTAAATTGTAACAAAATAAAAGTCTACACTGCGGAGAACATTTTATGGTGGCCAAATACTCCTCAGCATGAGATATATTCTGGAGTGGTTGATAAACCCAGTAACACACTATTGGAGACAACTTGTAAAAATAAGTTATACAGAAAATTCAGTTGTTAGCCTTTACCCTAAGGGCTAGTATTTCTTTCTTTCTTTGTAAAACAAAACAAAACAAAACAAAACACTCTTTTGCTCACTCAGGAATCCCATATAAACACTAAACTGAAAGTTGTAATGTAAGTGCAGAGGACCTAGTACAGACCTGTGCAGGTCTTCTCTACACTGTTTCTATGTCTTTGAATTTATATGAGCTTTACCCATATTGATTTAGAGGGCCTTGTTTTGCTCTTTCTTGGTGTCTTTCATCCCCTCTGGCTCTTACACTCTTTCTGACTTCTCTTGCTAGGGGTTCACTGAACTCTGAGGGGATGTATTTGATGAAGACATTCCATTTAGGGCTGAGTACTCCAAGGTTTCTTTCTCTCTGTGCAATATCTGGCTGTGGATTTCTATATTAGCTTCCATCTGCTGCGGGAGGAAGCTTCTTGTGAAGCTTAACAAGGCACTGATCTATGAATACAGCAGAATTTCATTAGAAGTCACTTTTCTCTCTTTAGACCAGCATTATTTACCCTATGTCCCTGGGCTATCTAGTCATAGGTTCTTGATTATCGAAGCAGTGTGAAATATGGCTTCCATTTTGTAGAGTAGGTTATAAGTAAAATCAGCTATTGGTTGGTTACTCCCATAGGCTTTGTGCCATCATTTCCCTAGCATAATTTACAGATAGAACATCACCGTAGATACAGGATTTGTGGCTGGCTTGCTGTTTACATTTTTTTGATAGTGTTACAGAGTACCTTTCTGTACCAGTGGTACTTGAAGTAAAGGTAAAGGCTGTAGGTAGACACTGGCTTGATATCTCCATCTTCAATGAGTTGTGTAGGTGTTGCCTTCAGCAATGGGAACATTCTGTCAGGGTCTGGAGAACAGTCTATAGTTTTAGCAACAGCCTGGGTTGTTTGTAGATTCTTATGGAGCAGCATTGATGAATAACTCAATTAGATGTAACCTAGCAAGATAGTGGAAGCTTCACTTGGTGATAAGAAATAACCAGTAAGGATTCTATCTCCGCCATATGGCAATTTTATTTCGATCTCTTTCATATATGTATATATTTTAGGACATTTCTACTGTATTAAATTTCCATACTACCCCTCAAATTAGCTGGCTTTTTCCATATTCCCTCCCACAACACCCTTTTCCTTCCCCCCTTTGCACTTGCTTTTCTTATTCCAGTTCCCCCATTTATATCTCTCTATTCTATTTTCTTTTCTAATCATATACATCTGTTGCCTCTAATTCTTTATTTTATAACTATTGTCTATGCTTCTGTAGATTGTAGCTTTGTTTTCATTGAATTAACAGGCAACATCCACAGGTAAGTGAAATAATACTGTATTTTTCTTTCTGGGCCTGGGATACCTCACTTAGTATGATTATTTCCTGGTTCATTCATTCGCCTGCAAATTTCATAATGCCATTATTTTTAACAGCTGAGAACTACTCAATAGTGTAAATATGCCACATTTTGTTTATTTATTTTTCTTCTGAGGGACATCTAAGTTGTTTCCAATGTCTGTCTATTATAAATAGAGCCTCAATGAACAAGATTAAGCAAGTGTACTTGTGGTAGGATAAATCGTCCTTTGGATATATGCCCATGACAGGTCTACTTTGATATATATATATATATATAAATATATACATATAGATATAGATATTTTTACCCTTCTGAGGAGCTCCCACACTGGCTTCCATAGTTGCTGTACAAGTTTGTGGTCCACCCAACAATGGATGAGTACTCCCCTTATCCCACTTCCTCACCAGCATAAGCTGTCATTTGTGTTATTAACCATAGTCATTCTGACATGTGTAAGATGAAATATCAAAGGAGTTTCAATTACTAAAAATGTTGAATTTTTTAAATGGTTCTCAGCCATTTGTATTTCCTCATTTAAAAATTCTTTGTTTAGATCTGTACTCATTTTTAACTGGGTTATTTGTTTTTACAATATCTAGTTTCTTGAGTTTTGTATGTGTATTGGTCATAAGCCAGCTATTGTGTCTATAACTGGTTTAAAATGTTTTTCCATTATGTAGACCACTGCCTTGTCTGAGGTATGTTGTTCTTTCTATGCAGGAGCTTCTCAGTTTCAGAAAGTCCCATTTATTGATTGTTGATCTTAATAACAATCTAACGATAAATATTATTAGAATAATATTTTTAATAATATTCAGAAAGTCTTTTCCAATGTCAACAAGTTTGAGGCTATTCTCCACATTTTTTTTTAAAAATAACAGGTTCAATGTATCAAGTTTTATGGTGAAGCATTCGATCTACTTCAAATTGAATTTTGTCCATGGTGATAAGAATAGATCTATTTACATTCTTCTCCATGCAGCCATTCAGTTTCTGATGACTCTTTTTTCCATTATCTTTTTTTAATCAAAAATCAAGTTCTGTAACTATGGATCTATTGATCAACTTGTCTGTTTTGCAGCCAATATTATGCTACTTTTATTACTATAACTCTGTAATACAAGTTGAAAATGAAAATGGTTAAACCTCAAGCAGTTCTTCTATTGTTCAGGATTGCTTTTGCTATTTGATGGTTTTTTGTTTTTCTATACAAAGTTGAAAATTGACCCTTTAAGATCTGTGAAAAATTGTGTTGAAAGTTTTTATGGGGTTTGCACTGACTATATAGAACATTTTGGGTAAGGAACATTTTTACTATGTTATTCCTACTGATACATGAGCATGGAAGATCTTTCCATCTTCTGATATTTTGTTTATCATACATGCTTGGTTAGAGTTACTCCAAGAAATTTTATATTATATGAGGCTATTGTAGAAGGCATTTAGTCCATTTATTGTATAAATATAAGATGGTTACTGATTTTTACAAGTCAAATATATTTTCTGTTGCTTTGCTGAAAGTGTTTATATGCTGCAATATTTTCTGGTACAATTTTTTAGGACATTCATGTGTACTTTCGTATCATTTGCAAATAAAGATACTTTATTCCCTTCCTACTTGAATTCCTTTGATGTCCTTTTAGTTGCCATATTGCTGTTACTAAGACTTCAAGTACTATATTAAATAGATATGAAGAAAGTGGACAGATTTGACTTTTTCTCAATTTTAGAGAAATTGTTTTGAGTTTTTTAACATTTAAGTAGATGTTGGCTATAGGCTTGCTGTAATCGGCCTTTATTACACTTAGGTATGTCCCTTGTATCCCTAATCTCTCCAGGACTTTCATCATGAAGGGATGCTGGATTTTATCAAAGGTCTTTTCTTCATCTAATGAGAAGATTATATGCTTTTTAACTTTCAGTTTGTTTATGTAGTGGATAAAATTTACTGATTATTTTTTTTTAGTCAACCATCACTGCATCTCCAAGTCTATCTGATCATGATAGATGATCTGTTTGATGTATTTCTGAATTTAATTTATAAGCATTGAGCATTTTTTTGCATCTGTATTCATAAGGAAAATTTGTCAGTGTGTCTATTTGTTGGATCTTTATGTGGACTGGATATCAGGGTGGCTGTGGCATTGTAAAATGTACTGGACAATGTTCCTTATGTTTCTTTTTGTGGAATAATTTGAGACTCTGTTAGAATTCTGTGGTTAAAATCATCTGAAACTGGGTGGTGTCGTGCACAACCTAGCCAGCAAGGAAAGCACAACACACAGGATCTTCTTTCAGCAGTATATTCAGGACCTTTACAATTGTTCTCTCTTTGTTCTTCTCTGTGTCTTCTTCTTCCCCGGGAAACCCCGCCCACTGACTAAATACTCTCAGGGCATCCAATCCGAATAAGCCACGTGGGCACAGCTCATAGGTCCATATACACAACAGCAAACCACGCCCTAGGCTCAAGCCAAATAAGGAGTTGTTTATCAAAAGAGAACACTCACCCATGGGGGGGTGGAGGCCGGAAATCAGTACCATCTTTAGGGTGCAGCATCAGGCAAAAGAAGAAAGAGAAGAATACCAGCTCAAAGGCACAGATAATGTTTTCAATAAAATCATAGAAGAAAACTTTCCTAACTTGAAGAAGGAAATGCCCATAAAGATACAGGATGCTTATAGAACACCAAATAGATATGGTCCACCCCAAAAAGTCAGCATACCACATAATAATCAAGCCACAAAACATACAGAACAAAGAAAATTTTTTAAGAGCTGCAAAAGAAAAGGGCCAACTTACCTATAAAGGCAGACCCATTAGAATAACACCTGACTACTCAATGGAAATGTTGAAAGCTAGAAGGGTTTGGTCAGAAGTTATACAGATGCTAAAAGGGCATGGCTGCCAAACTAGAATACTATACCCTGCAAAATTATCAATCACTGTAGATGGAGTAAACAAGATATTTTAGGACAAAGTCAGACTGAAACAATATCTATCTACCAATCCAGTACTACAGAAAGTATTAGAGGGAAAACTCCAACCTAAGGACCCCAGATACACCCATGAAAACACAAACAATTAATAACCCCACAGAAGAATACTCCAGAGAAAGGAAATACAAATAAGTTACCACCAAAAAAGGCAGGAAATATCAATCAATGGTCACTAATTTCCCTTAATATAAATGGACTCAGTTCTCCTATAAAACGTCACACACTAACAAGATGGATACAACAACAGAAGCCATCCTTCTGTTGCATACAAGAAACACACCTCAACTGCAAAGACAGACACAGGCTTAGAATAAAGGGTTGGGAAAAGATTTTCCAGTCAAACGGTCCTAAGAAACAAGCAGGGGTTGCAATCCTAATATCTAACAAAGTAGACTTTAAGCTAAAAGCAATTAAAAGCAACCAAGATGGTCACTACTTATTCATCACAGGAAAAATTGGTCAAGAGGAGATTTCAATCTTAAATATTTATGCCCCTAATATAGAGGCACCTACATATGTAAAAGAAACACTGCTAAAGCTTGAATCCCACATCAATTCTTACACCCTAATAGTGGAAGACTTAAATATCCCACTTTTAACCCTGGATAGATCAACCAGACAGAGCCTCAACAGAGAAATAAGGAGTCTAAATGAGGTTATGATGCAAATGGATTTCATAGATATCTACAGATCCTTCCACCCAAAGGCAAAGAAATATACATATTTCTCAGCTCCTCATGGAACGTTCTGTTTTTATTTCTATAGCTCTATAGTATAGCTTGAAGTCAGGGATGGTGTTGGTTCCTGAAGATCTTTTATTGAGCAATCCTGGATTTCTTCTTATTCCATATGAAATTGAGTATTTTTCTGAAAAATTTGTTCTGGAAGTTTAATAGGCACTGCTTTGAGTCTGTAGACTGCTTTTGGTAAAATTGCCATTTTTACTATCTTGATCCTACCTATCCAGGAGCATGGGAGGACTTTCTATTTTCTGATATGTTCTTTAATTTCTTTCTTCAGTGACTTAAAGTTTTTGTCAAAGAGGCTTGCTACTTCTTTGGTTACAGTTATGCCAAGATATTTAATGCTACTTGCAGCTATTATAAAGGGTGATGTTTCACTTATTTCTTTCTCAGCCCTTTTATCTTTTATATAGGAGGGCTATTGATGTTTTTTAGTTCATCTTGTTCCCAGCTGCAATGCTGAAGTTGTTTATGAGCTGCAAGTGTTCCCTGATAGAATTTTGGGGGTCACTTATGTAAATGGTCATATCATCTGCAAATAGAGATAGTTTGACTTCTTCCTTTCTGATTTATATCCTCTTAATATACATTTGTTCTCTTATTGCTTTAGCTAGAACTTTGAGAACTATATTGAATTGATAAGGAGAGAGAGAACAGCTCTGTCTTATTCCTGATTTTATTGAGATTGCTTTGAGTTTTTGTCCATTTATTTTGATGTTGGCTGTTAGCTTGCTGTATATTGCCTTTATTACATTTAGGTATTTTCCCTGTATTCCTGTTCTCTCCAGGACTTTTTATCATGAAGAGGTTTTGGATTTTGTCACAGGCTTTTTCTGCATCTAATGAGATGAGCATGTGTTTTTTTTCTTTCAATTTGTTTATATGGTGGATGACATTTACAATTTTTAATATGTTAAATCATCCCTGCATCTCCAGCCTGAAGCCTACTTGATTGTGGTAGATGACTTTTTTATATGTTATTATATTTGGTTTGCCATTTTTTATTGAGAATTTTTGAATAAATATTCATGAGGAAGATTGGTCTTTAATTCTCTTTCTTTGTGGCATTTTTGATTAGCTTGGGTATCAGGGTAATTGTGCCCTCATAAAAAGTATTTGACAATATTCCTTCAGTTTCAACTGTATGGAAAAGTTTGAGGAGTATTGGTATTAGCTCTTCTTTGAATGTCTGTGGATCTCTGCCCTGAAACCATCTGTTCCTGAGCTTTTTATTTTTTACTTGAGAGGCTTTTAATGAAAGCTTCAATTTCCTTTGGGGTTATAGGTCTGTTTAGGTCTTTAGTCTGATCTTGATTTAATTTTGGTAAGTAGTACCTGTCCAGACAGCTGTCCATTTCTTATAGGTTTCCCATTTCTGTGGAGTTTAGATTTTCAAAGTATGACCTAATAATTCTCTGGATATCCTGGGTCTGTGTTGTTATGCCCCACTTCTCATTTCTGATTTTTTTAACTTTGGATTCTCTCTCTCTCTCTCTCTCTCTCTCTCTCTCTCTCTCTCTCTCTGCTTTTTGGTTAGTTTGGATAAGATTTATTTATCTTGTTGACCTTCTCAAAGAATCAACTTTGTTTCACTGATTCTTTGTATTGTTCTCTTTGTTTCTATTGTATTGATTTCAGCTCTAAGTTTGATTATTTGCTGTGTATTCCTTCAAGTGAGTTTGCTCCTAATTGTTCTTGGGCTTTCAGCTGTGCTATTGGGCATCTTGTGTGGGATTTCTCCAATTTTTTTCATATACCCATCTAGTGCTATGAATTTTCCTCTGAACACTGCTGTCATTGTGTCTCACAAGTTTGGGTATGTTGTGGATTCATTTTCATTGAATTCGAGGATGTCTTTGATTTCTTTCTTATCTTCTTCTTTAACACAGTGGTTGTTCAGTTGAGTGATGCTTATTTTCCATGACTTGGTAGGCTTTCTGTGATTTTTGTTGTTATTGAACTCTAATTTTAGATCAATGTGATCTGATATGGTACAAGGAGTTATTTCCATTTTTTGTATCTCCTGATATTTGTTTTATGACCGAGTATGTGGTCAATTTTTGAGAAAGTTTCATGGGGTCCTGAGAAATATGTATATTCTTTTGTGTTTTGGTGGAAGGTTCGGTATATATCTATTACTCCATTTGGATCAAAACATCTGTTAGATACTGTATTTCACTGTTGAGTTTCTGTCTGGTTGACTTATCCAAGGATGAAAGTGGTGTTTTGAAGTCTCCCACTATTAGTTTATGAGGTATGATATGAGGTTTAAGCTTTAATAGTGTTTGTTTTACATATGTACGTGTCCTTGTGTTGGGGGCATAATTATTCAGGATTGAAACATTGTCTTGGTGGATATTTCCTGAGATGAATAAGAAATGTCCATCATGGTCTATTTTTATTGATTTTAGTTTAAAGTCTATTTTGTTAGAAATTAGGATGGCTACCTCAGCTTATTTCTTAGGACCATTCAATTGAAGTCTTTCCCTAACACTTTACTCTGAGCCTGTGTCTGTCTTTAAAGTTGAGGTGTGTTTCTTGTATGCAGCAGACAGATGGCTTCTGTTTTTGTATCCATCATTTTAGGGTGTGTCTTTTTATAGGTGAATGGAGTCCATTTATATTAAGAGATATCAATGACCACTAATTGTTATTTTTTATTATTTTTGGTGGTAGTTTGTGTGTATTTCCTTTTGGGGGGCTTTTTCTTCTATGGGATTATTGATTGTGTTTTCATGGGTATTTCAGGTTTCCTTAGGTTGGACTGTTCCCTACAGGCCTTTCTTTAGGGTCACATTTGTAGATAGGCATTGTTTAAATCTGGTTTTGTTGTTATAAAATATCTTGTTTACTTTTAGTGTCTGTATAATGTCTAATCAGGACCTTCTTGCTTTCATTATTTTCATTAAATAGTCAGGTGCTATTCTGATTGATCTGCCTTTATAAGTAATTTGGCCTTTTTCTTTTGCAGCTCTTAGAATTATTTTCTTTGTTCTGCAAGTTTAGTGGCTTAATTATTATATAGTGAGCAGACTTTTTTGTGGTTCTAGTCTATTTGGTGCTCTATAGGTTTCCTGTATCTTTATAGGCATTTCCTTATTTTGGTTGGGGAAATTTTCTTCTATAATTTTACTGAATATATTTTCTGTGCCTTTGAGCTGGTGTTCTTCTCTTTCTTCGATTCCAATTGTTCTCATGTTTTGCCTTTTCATGGTATCCCAGATATCCATGACATTTTCTGTTATGAACTTTTTGCTTTTAGTGTTGTCTTTAACTGATGTATCTATTTCTACTATTGAGTCTTCCATTCCAGCGATTCTTTCTTCTGTTTCTTGGATTCTGTTTGTTATGCTTGAATCTGTGGTTTCAGTTCTTTTTTCAGGTTTTCTATTTCCAGCTTTGTCTTGGCTTATGCCTTCTTTATTGTTTCTGTTTTGATTTTCATTTCTTGGAATGTTTCTATTACATGTTTGTTTTCTTTTTCTTGATTTTCTTCATTTTTTTTCAAGGATTTGTTCATCTCTCCCAATTTTGTTTAGCTTTTCTTATATTTCTTTATGGAATTTTTTTATATCCTCTTTTAAGGCTTCTATTAGCTTTATAAAACTATTTTTTTACTTTTCTATTTTTTTATTATGAATAAAGTCACATTTTCTATCCATGTATATCCTTAAGGTCATTTCCTTCTCTTTCTTCTTCATTGTTATGGTCAGGCCTTGATGCTGTAGATCTACATGCTTCTTCTGGTGGTGTCTTGTTGGTCTTTGTATTGTTGTATGTATTCTGACACTGGCACCTGCCCATTGCTTCCTCCGTTCACTCTTGGTCAGCTCTTGGTTGGCTCCTAGTCAGTTGTAGACCTGAGATCTCATTGACAGCTGTGTGTCCAGCAGCTCAGTGGGTCCTGTATAGTTGCAGTGTAATGATGATGATTACACTTTGGGCAGGAGATGGCTCATGGTGGCTGTGTTATGCTGGAACTTGGCCTTTTGGACATTCTCCCAGGTTTCATTGGTTTATGGTGGAGCTGGGTGTTGTTGGGGTATGTGTGTGGGGTATCCCCAGGCCAGAGTTTTGAGAGCAGTAAGGTCTCTGCTTGGTCTGAGGGACAGGATGTCACTCATCTCTTATCTGTGTGTCCAGAGGCTCCTTGATTTTACTTTCTAAAGTAAAATGTACTAAGAAAATTATTCATTTTCTTTAGATTTTTCAAGTTTGGTGGAGTACAGGATTTTAAATTATGTTCTTATGATTCTCTAGATTTTCTCAGTGTCTGTTGTTATGATCTTCTTTTCATATCTGTTTTTGGCTTTTTAGGGTAGTCTTTCTCTATCTTTCAGTTAATTTTGAGAAGGGTTGTCAGTCTTATTTTCTCAAAGAACAAACTCTATGTTTCATTAATTCTTCTCATTGTTTTTGTTTGCTTGTATCTATATTGTTTAAATATCCCTGCTGTCTACTGCTTTTTTTGTATTATTTATTCTTTTTGTTCTAGACTTCTCAGGTATGCTGTTAAGTTGCTATTCTGTGTTCTCTCCAGTGTTTAAATGTAGGTACTTAGTGATGTGAATTTGCCCAATAAAACAGCCTTCGTTATATCTCATAACTTTTAGTTTGTTGTATATTCATTTTCATTTAATTCTGGTAAGTCTTTGATATCTTTCTTAATTTCTGTCTTGACCTATCTTTCATTCACTAGTTATTTATTTTTTATGAGCATGTAAACTTTATCTTGTTATTGCTATCCAACCTTAATCCATGGTATTCAGATGGGCAACAGAGACTTATTTCAATTTTCTTGTATCTGTGGAGACTTGCAAATATGTGGTCAATTTTAAAAAATATTCTGTGAGGTTCTGAGAAGTTATATTTTGTGTGTTTTGATAAACTTTTCTATAAATATTTGTTAAGTCCATTTGCTTTGCAGCTTCAATAAGCTCTAGCATTTCTCTGTTTAGTTTTTGTCAGAATAATCTATCTTTTGATGAGAGTGAGGTATTAAAAGCTCCCAATATCATTGTATGAGGGACAATATGTGATTGAAGCCATAGTAGTATTCTTTGGTTTGTTTGATGGTTTTTGTTTTACAAGCTTGTAACACTCATGTTTGGGGCAAAAATGATAAAAATTGCAATGCCTTCTTCTCAGGAAGAGGTGGAGACACAGGATAGTCTGCCTCACCTATAAAAAAATTTTTTTAAAAAAAAACTTTATTTATTTGCCTTGGTATTTGCCTGGAACTGGAACTACAGACAGTTGTTAGCTGCCATGTGGGTGCTGGGAATCGAACCCGGGTCCTCTGGAAGAGCAGCTGATGCTCTTAACCGCTGAGCCATCTCTCCAGCCCCCATAAAAAAATTTAATTGTCTTAGTTTACCATAAATTTTGTGCAGGAGAATACAACTGCTGTCAATTCACGACTGTTAACTATGTCATATCTAGAAGACAGAATTTACTGCCATCCTCTCCATCATCTGTGTCTTATGTTTTCTTACTTCTTCTTCTGAGCCTGGTGGTGGTAAGACTGATATGGATGTCCCATTTAAATATGAGCACTCATACTCTTTATTATCAGTATTTTGCCCAGATATTTGTCTCATCATTGTCTACTACCCACTATAAAATAGGTTTTTTTCAGGCCAAGGTTGAGAGCATATCTGGTCTATGATTATAGCAATAAATATTTAGAAGGCAATTTGACAGCATCACCATTTAGCAAAATAACCAATCCCCAAATAAAATAAATAAACTTGAAAATACCTATCTTTTTGGATTATTAATCTTATTAAAATTTACAGGAGAGCTAGATATGTAACTCACTGGTGGATTGCTTCCAAATCATGCGTAAAGCTCTTGGATTAGTCTGCAGTGCCTACCAAGAAAAATGTAATGAACTAAGAATGAAAAGAGCACTACTATAAAAACATAAGTCACATACTTCTAACTTTCAGATGACTTTTTTATATATAGCTTTATCTATCCATAATAGTTAATAGTGTTTGTATGGCCTAAAGATGTTTCTGTTTATATTATGTCCAGACATAGTGAACTATATACAAACTGTTGCTGTTCTTGGACAAGAAGTAGGCATGGCCTACTTGACTCCTCAGTCAATTGCAAATGGTCATTTGTTGAGACCATATTCACAAAGACAGACAGAAACTATAATTAGTTACTCTCCATCTCATTTCATTATTCTTGTCACTTCCCTTTCTCTGAGTGGAAGTATAATCTGCACAAGTGAGAGGAGCTCTTCTTGAAATTGTATTGGCTTAATGGTATAGCCATTTGCAAACATCCTTTCTCCATTAAATCCAATAGAACTTCATATGTCTAAAACTCTTAATTCAGAAAAACCTTTGCCATCTCCACTTTACACATTAAAAAAAATGCAATAGGTAATCTTTCAAGATCACGTAAGTATCCAGTCTCAAGAGAAAAGAAAATTAATTATATTATCAAGTATATCCTATCAGATATCATTTGTGAACTAATAGGACATTTCCTGTAAATAAGATTCTGCTGATAAAAGCGATATCTCATATAATCTATTTGTCTAATGTGCACTTGGCATTTCTAAGTTTTGGGCTCAAAAATCATATTACTATCTCAATTGCTCTCTAAAGGAACCCTATGAGGTTAGTGTGTTACCAGTATTTCTCAGTCAATAAAGAAACATTCAGAGAGAATAAATGGCTTAAGGGAAGCCAGCTCTTTTTGAATTGAAGTAAAGGAATTACAACCCTAGAACCTATTTTTCTATTGTTCACACATGGCTTTCACTTGGTTAGCTTATTGCAGATGAATAAACACGTCAAGCTTTTTAAAAGATGATTTGATTTGTTCGCATCTTACATATGTCCTAAAGAGCATGCACTTTACAATTCAAACATTCTGTTCTTGAGGGTGACACTTTGTGAGATCACACAGATATATATTCTTTCTCTTCCACTAGTGGCTGAGCTGGACTTCAAGGCCCAAACAGTTTGAAATACATTTAAGAAAATGAGAATCCTTTTTTTTTATGGCACTCTCTTTTTCTGGTATTTATAACTAAATAGTAAATCATGCTATACTTAGTTGAAGTCAAAAATACCTCAAACAGATCACCAACACCACCACTAATGCAACTACTAGTACTACTACATTACTTAGTTATCATCATTATCATTCTGGGGACCAATGGGGCTCAGCTAGATAATTTTTAGTTGAGTGACATTTTGCAGTTGTAGTCAAATGGTGCCTGAGCTAATAAATCTGAAAAGCATTCTTATTTAGGCTTCTGACTACTGACTACTTCTATTAACTGAAATGCCTTTACAGAACATGAGCCAAAAGCTTATATTAGGCTTATTGCATGTCTTAAGCTTTCTTTCTTTCTTTTTATTTGTACTTTGGGTTTTTTATTATTAATAAAGTCATATTTTTTATCCATGCATACCCTTATTCAAACTCTCTTCCTCCTCCTGCCTCTCCCAGTCACACTCTCTTCTCCACATCACTTTATCTCCTCCCTAGCAAGGGCAGGAGGTCCCAAGGTCCCAATGTGGCTTAGTTCAGCATCCACTCCCGGCAGATCTGATTTTCTCACCCCAACATCAAGACTGGGTCAGGTGTTCCTCTGCGAAGAATGGGCTCCATGGTGCCAGTCCAAGGTGTTTCAGACCCCAAGCTGTTCAGGGGTTGTGGTTTGCACCTTGGACATGGCTTGCTTTTCACTTTTTTGTTTAAAGTCCACTAATGAGTGAGTATATCCTCTGCTTATCTTTCTGGGCTTGTGATACCTGGCTCAGGAGGATATTCTCCAAATCTATCCATTTGCCTGCAAATTTTAGGATATCATTTTTTCCCTTTAATTATTTTTTTCCTTCTTTATTTTGTATTTATCAAAAAAAACACAGTAAAAAGAATTTAAAATGTGGAAGAGTTAACAATAACTATACAGAGGATAAGAATCATAAGCATGGCTTATCAAGGGTAGAAATACAAATAAGATTGCTACACATATATTTTCTTTGTGTTCATCTTTCCCTCTGAATTTTTTTTCCATCCCTGTATATCCTTATTCAAGGTCTCTTCCCCCTCCCACCACATCTGATCATTTTTCTTCTCTGCAACTCGCCATCCCCTCCCTGGGCAGGGAACAGACAGTCCTATGGTCCCCCTGACCCAATAATGCTTAGATCAGTCTCCACTTCTGGCCAAATCCAGTTCTTTCCTCCCTCCCTCAAGAGTGAGTCAGGTGTTCCTATAGTTGGACTGGGGTTTGAAGGGTCAGTCCAGGGTGTTTCTGATCCCAAGCTGTTCGGTGGTTGTGGTTTGCCGCGTGGGCATGTTTGGCATTTTTCTTGTTTGTTTGTTTAGAGACCACTAGTGAGTGAGTACATCCCCTGCTTATCTCTCTCAGTTTGTGATACTTCGCTCAGGAGGATATTCTCCAAATCCATCCATTTGCCTGTGAATTTTAGGATATCATTTTTTTCTTACTGCTGAGTAGTATTCCATTGTGTAGATGTACCACAGTTTGTTAATCCATTCTTCAGTTGAGGGACATCTAGGTTGTTTCCAGGTTCTTGCTATTACAAATAATGCTGCTATGAACAT
>PVIH01024451.1:0-22725 GCA_004025045.1 Sigmodon hispidus | reverse complement strand
CTTTGGTTCTAGAAACTGAACTCCTTTTAGGCATTTCTCTTTTAACAGGCTTTTCTATCCTTATGGCTGTATTTGTCTGTATATTAGTCAAGGTTCTCGGAGAAACAGAAATGATCAGTTTTGTATAGACATATACAGACTTAGAATGAGATTTATTATGAGTTGTCTCATGAGGCTATGAGGGATCACATGGTCTGCCATCCACAAGATGGAGATCTGGAGACATTGGTGGTGTCACCAGACTAAGGTGGAAGGTGTGAGAACCAGAGAAGGGGTGTGCTCAGTGACGTAATCTCAGAGACTGAAGGCTCCGCAGCCAGTAGATATCAACAGCAAGAGTGGGAGATGGATGTCTCCGCTCCAGAGGAGAACCTACCCACCTCTCCATTTCTGTTCTGTTCTGTCCCTGAACAAGCCCGGTGTTGTTTGAAGTCCTGGCGGACCCAAAGCTCTCAGTGACCTGATCATGATGTTCTCTTTCTCCTGGAGCAGGAAGAACTGTCACATTTTTATTCAGTTGTCCTCTGTAATAATCTGTGTTCTTTTTGAATGAAGGGCAAGGTAACCACTGTAGTCAAACCCTTTGTATTAAATAGTAACCTTAAAACAAAAACAAAAACAAAAACAAACTTACCAGTTTACAAACCTGCATGAAAATTGGCTGTGAAATGAAGAAAAACTTTTATACTACACTGATTTTTGTTTAAACTTTTAAATTATGAATAAAATCCAAAATAAATGTTTTTTTTTTTAAAAAAAAAATTATGATTTACTTTTAATTGCTACCTGTTTTAAGTGTTAAGGAAGGAAAACTTCACATATTGTCAGCAGCCTTTGATGCCAGAGGGTGTTGGGGCAATTTGGAGAGAGATATTAAAGGATGTCAGGTAGATATGGATGAATTTCAATACACTGTTTACACTGACATTTCTACTCTAGGTAACATCAGAGGGCCTTTGTGGAGCTAAGAAAGGATTCTGTTGCATTTTGGCTGGGAAGAGGGGTTGATACTTCTTACTTCTTATTGGGTGAGAAAAAAATTAATGAAGCCATTATAAGCAATATCAAAATATCATTACATCTTCCATAATTAAGTATTCCTTTAAAAATAAAAGTTACACAATTTATCTTTGCTGTCTTTGACTTCATCCCAAGATCAGTGGAAGGAAATAAAAATTCTGGTGTAACCACCATTGACAGTGACTTTGACTTTACATGTTGGAGCAGGGACCTTGACTGTCCCTCTCCTACCTGAGACCAGTGTTGCATAGATGCCTGGGAAAGATTATCCCACAACCTGGGAAAGCAGAAAGGAAATTATGGTATTTCTGTCAGAGGTCTAAGGGCACATGAAGATATTGGCCTGATCCTGGAAGCCTCGCGAGCAGGAGCCTCTCTCATAAGGCATAGACACACAATGAGTTGCTGACCGCAGAACAGCACATGGAGAGGAGGAGATGAGTCTCTCTGAACTTCTCTCCAGTTATTCTTTGACATCAAGGTGCATGTGTGCATCACCTCTAATTGGCAGGTTAAAATGCAGGCAGGTGTCAGCAAGTCCCTGGGAAGATAGGAGTTGAAGGCTGTGAATTTCAGATCTACCACCTTTGTGTTTCACCAAAGCTGGTCTTCTCTAGCTGGGACTTCAGTCTTGAGGTTGTGACTGACCACAGAATCCTTCAGGGCAGAAGCTGTGGGGTTCCTAATGTGGTCCTCCGACTCTAAAATGCTCAGGAACTGCTCATCTCCACTTACATTTTTCAGGACTAGATTACTTGGTAAACAAATTTCAGGCAAAGCCAAAATATATTCCTAAATGGTGAATCTTTCTTTCTACCCTTTTGTGTTCCCTAGATCTGTAGTCCTTCTCCCTGAAGGCAACACTGATAGTTTTTTGACACCCCATCAGAGATAGCTTTTCTTGTAGTTTCTCATCCCTCTTGACTTACAATAGGATTATGTCCTGATAAATCCATCCAAATAGAAAATATGTCAAGTGTGTTTAATACACTTAAACTACTAAATGTCAAAGCTCAGAAACTGTGCCCCAGTGCACCATGGTTGCTATTGGTGATTACATGGTTAGCTGGGAGCATCAGCTCTTTGTCCCTCACCTGTAATCTCAAGATTCTATTGGAGGACTGTTCTCCATTGCTAGTTTAGGGAATGGTCAAAACTCTAAACTCAAAGTATGTCTTTTATTGACTACATACAGTGTGAAGGTATAGATTTATCCTTACAAAGCTTTGTTTCAGAGAAGCTTTGGTATCTGAGGGCAGGGCCCAGGTCTGGGAGTGTGTCTGACAGCCAATAGATTCAAAAGTTAGCTTCACACCAGAAAGTTCAGCCAATAGCTACTGTACCCTGTACCCCTTTGCCCAATCCTGGAATACCAAGACATGCAGCACCCCGCTTACCTGGGCTTTTCTTTAAAAACCCTTTCACCTCAGAGTTCAAGGAGGAACATATCTTTATATCTTTTGCACCCTAGAGGATTTCAGACTATCCTTTTCTGGACTTGACCACGGGTATTATGCTACATCTGAATGCAGAATGAAATCCATTACTGCCTTCCATATGAAATATACTGAAATTGGATGCTAGAGAGATGGCTCAGAGGTTAAGAGCACTGGCTGTTCTTCTGGAGGACCTGAGTTCAATTCCCAGCAACCACATGGTGGCTCACAACCATCTATAATGAGATCTGTACCACTTCTGTATACAGCATACATAATAATAAGTCTTAAAAAAAAGAAATATACTGAAATCTCTGCAGGTAAAAAAAAGGGTGGAGGCTGAATAAAGATATTATTTCCATCCACAATTCCAAGCTGCTCTTAGAGTTAGCTGGTGTTTTCAATGACGCTGGTTTATTTTGGATTCTGTTTCAACCCTGTTCACCTCTCAGCTCATGATTGATTCCGCTAAATTCCTCTTGTTCTATGATGTCTTATATTTCAACCTGCTTGTGCCCCGTGGGATTAAGGGCTAAATACTCACTAACAAGAATAATCCCCTAAATGGGCAGAATTTTAAAACTGTCAGGCCTTGATGACTCAGGAGATCTGGGAGAGCAGAGAGAAGGTAGGAAGTGAGAACAGCAGCAGGTTTACATTTTCACCTTGGTAATTGATTGCAAAGGGACAGTCGCAGCCAATATTTGCATGAAAAAAGCCTGTCTTAATTCCCAGGCCTAAACTCATCCCCCGCCTCCACTTCCTTTGAGAAACAGAAGAAGCCCCAAGAAACGGTGCTCCCACAATGGAGGCCTTGACGCACTTGACATTTTCCAGTTTTGGATTCAGCTCATATGACTTTAATAAAAAACGAGCCCTTATACAGGAGTTACCATGTGGGAGTCTCTGAGCCCTGTCCTCTGTTCTCGGCGGGGATTGGCTGTATCCTCACTGCTCTCCAATGAAGAAAGCATCATTTGCATTGATATTCCAGACTGAACTTTTATCTGAAGTCCTGGGTCCCAGTGTGATGGAAATGGAGGTTTCTGGAGAGGACCGGGGTTAACTGAAAACTCCAATCCCCCACAGAGGGACCTCTACTGTGGTCCCTCACAGTGGGATTGGGGACTTTATCAGAACAGACACCAGAAAGATTTCTTCCTGCTCTTTCTCTTTTCATCATGTGAAGATGCACAAAGACATCTGAACCCCAGGGAAAGAGGGCTCACCTCAGGCTCTAGCACCAGTACCTTGACTGTGTATTTCACAGCCTCCAGAGCTATGAAGAGGAAATACTTTTGTGTAAACTATTTAGTTCATATTTTGTTGCAGTCATGCAAGCTGATTTATAAATCACTGCCGTCTTAAAGAGAAGGAAACTGAGGCCTGGGAGGTTAAGTGGCTTGCACAGTTAAAAAAAAAAAAAAAAAAAAAAAAAAGGGACAGGATCAAAGCCACACAGTCCTGCCAGGATGTACTCCTAAGAACCATGGTGAGTGATCACAATGAAGGCCACAGGTCCCCTGTGCTCGGTCCCCCTGACTCATAAGTCGTGCCCACAGGAGGAGATTGTTCCTGCTTCCATTGTTCCTCTATATTCTGGAGGTCGTACCTTCTATTCAACTGGGAGCCCCATAATGGAGAACAAGAGTTTGTGGAATGGTGGTAACCTCAGTGATGTGAGAAGGTTGGAATGCTGCAGATTTAGAGCCTCATTACAATTTATTTTGGGCTATCTTCAGTGTTAGGATTCCGATCCACTTCCTGGAGTCTTGGCCAATAAATAATAACCTGCTGCCCTGCCGCCCCCCCCCTCCCAATATCCCCCAGGTGTCCTGATGTCAAGCTCCCTTTAAGAAAAGACTCCTTCTCACTCCTTGGGTCCTGGCCTCTTGACTCTACCATGTTGCCAAAATGTTGCTTTCTAATGACTTTGGACAAGATGGATGTGAAGGGGAAATGGGTCATGATGAGGGTGGACTTCAACATTCCAATGAAGAACAACCAGATAACAAATGACTGAAGGATCAAGGCTACTGTCCCAAACATCAAATTCTGCTTGAACAGTAGAACCAAGTCGGTTGACCTTATGAGCCACCTGGGCCGGCCTGATGGTGTCCCTATGCCTGACAAGTACTCCTTAGAGCCAGTTGCTGCAGAACTAAAATCTCTGCTGGGCAAAGATGTTCTGTTCCTGAAGGATTGTGTGGGCCCAGAAGTAGAGAATGCCTGTGCCAACACAGCAGCTGGCACAGCCATCCTGCTGGAGAACCTTTGCTTTCATGTAGAGGAGGAAAGATGCTTCTGGGAATGAGATTAAAGCTGAGCCAGCCAAAATTGATGCTTTCTGAGTCTCACTGTCCAAACTTGGGAATGTCTGTGTCAATGATGCTTTTGGGACTGCACACCAAAGCGCACAGCTCCATGAAGGGTGTAAATCTGCCATGGAAGACTGGTGAATTTTTGATGAAGAAGGAGCTGAACTACTTTGCCAAAGCTTTGGAGAGTCTTGAATGACCCTTCCTGGCTGTCTTGGGAGGAGCTAAAGTTTCAGATAAGATACACCTGATCAGTAATATGCTGGACAAAGTCAATGAGATGATCTTTGGTGGCAGAATGGTCTTTACTTAAGGTGCTCAACAACATGGAGACTGGCACTTCTCTGTATGATGAAGAAGAGGCCAAGATTGGCAATGATCTCACATCCAATGAGAAAAATGGTGTGCAGATTACTTTGCCTGATGACTTTGTCACCGATGACAAATTTGATGAGAATACCAAGACTGGCCAAGCTACTATGGCCTCTGGTATATCTGCTGGCTGGCTGGGCTTGGACTGTGGTACCAAGAACAGCAGGAAATATGCTGAGGCTGTGGCTCGAGCTAAGCAGACTGTTTGGGATGGACCCATTTTGGTATTTGAATGGGAAGATTTTGCCAGGGGAACCAAGTCCCTCATGGATGAAGTGGTAAAAGCCACTTCTAGGGGCTGCATCACTATCATGGATGGTGGAGACACTGCCGCTTGCTGTGCCAAATGGAATACAGAGGATAAAGTCAGCCATGTGAGCACTGGGGGTGGTGCCAGTCTAGAGCTCCTGGAAGGTAAAGTCCTTCCTGGGGTGGATGCTCTCAGCAATGTTTAGTATTTTCCTGCCTTTTTGTTCCTGTGCACAGCCCCTAAGTCACCTTTGTGTGTTTTTGGCATCTCCATTTGGTGTTAGCGCAAGATTCAGCTAGCAGCTGAGATGCTGCACCAGGAACCCTTAAACAGTTGCTCAGCATCTCAGCTTGTCTTTACCGCATCAGGATTTGTCTACATTCTTCAAGATTCCATTGAAGTTCCTTAGTGATGAAAACCATTGGGCATTCTAGAATGCATCTATTTATATTCTGCCTGCAAACAACAGTGAGCTGTAAAAGCTTAGCTCTCTTTGAGTAGCCTCTGGTTAGCTTTGTCACTGTCCATGACTCAACATGGAAGTAAGATGAAATTGCAGCTGTAGGTTAGGAGAAGTTGATGTCTACGGGGTGGGGTTAGAGGGGAGATCCCTCCCCTTCCCCCTTTTCTCTCCCCTCTCTTCACAGGGCAGCTCCTACTTCTGCTTTCTCTCTCTTTTCTCTCCTTTCCTTCTCCTTCTACTAAAGTCTTCATGTGAGTGCTGCCTGTAAGGTGTGCCTCTTTCCAAGGCTCCCTTGCACTGACCTAGTCTTCATGTCGTGGTTGACGCTCCTTCACCCACTGGGCTGCCAGACCTAACATTGTGACTATCAGATGAAAAAATTTTGGAATGTATTAATTTGACAGACCATTTGTCCCCATCAACCCAAAAGTTCAGCATGTTATCAGGTAGCATATGAACCCTGTAACTACTCTGTCTACTGCTGTCACCTAGCTCTCTCTATTGTTTCTACCACTATATTTGAAAAGTGTTGAAAAAGAGTCTCAATTTATTACTTTTTTGTTATATTATTATAAAAATTTTATGAAACTGTTTCCAAGTAAGAACATGGAATTTGGGGTAACCTAAACCTATGCTTTGGCTCTTTTGTCATATTTGGCTTCAGAATAAACTACCTCTTACCTCCTTTGAGGTCAGAGCTGTGTTTTTTTGTCAACAGGGATGGTTTTTCCAATCCTGTATCCCCAGCTTCTATTATGGTGCCTGGGTGGGTGTCAAATGAGTTTCCACCCCAAGTTAGAGTCCCATGTACACACAGGTTGGCTTTGAGAGATGACCTTAAACTTCTTATCTCCCTGCCTCTCTCGCTGAAGAGCTGGAATTACAGATGTGCTCTGTTATGGTGTCAAAAACCAGGAGGTAACACTGAGATATTACTGCAAAGTAAAACTTACTAATGGCCAGGCCATGTTTTCAGTCTTCCGTTGGAGGAGAATAAAAATGTCCTAGATTGAAGGCAGAATAGTCTCTTCTCTTCACCTGTAACTTTGATTAGATTTTTTTAAAAAATTTGTTACCATACAAAATATTAGGAAGAGATTAAATTGCTGAGGCAATTGTGTCAGTGAGTTTGGTTTCAACGCAGGAACTGCCATTTGCCAAATATGTGACTTTGGCCAATTTACTCAAGTTCATTGTACCTCAGTTTTCTTATCTGTAGAACTTTGGATATGAAAAATGCCTTTCTAGGACTGTGCCAAGAGTGAAATAAGTTAGTGTCGTTTCTGTGGTGCTTGTCAATCCCAAGAGCTCCTCTTGCGATCCTGGCTGGTGCCTTCCTAGCTGCCTGGCTGCTCTCTGGAAAGTGTGTCCATCCATCATTTGGTCCCTCTACCTCTCTCACTATTGGTGATTACATTACACAAATGCTTATGTATTCAAGTCACAGGTGTTTAGCTCGAGACATCTTAAGCGAGCTGGAAACTTTTACCCTTGGAGTGAGAGAACATGAGCCAGTAAGATATGGGTTACTGAAGCGAAAGGTTCGGTGCACTCAGGTCCGAAGCAACTGCCACAACATTGATGATGAGGAAAGAGAGCTTTTCTGTTAATATGAACACATAGTTGGCACAGATATATGAGAAAACCAGAGAAGACAAGCCAGTAAGAAATGGGACTTTCTCACTAAATGAATATTCCAGCTCCTGAGAATCCATGTGTTCCCTTCAGATCTCCAGAAAGAACCATCTAGAAATTATGTGTGTGCATATGAAGTTTTTAAATATAGAAGACAGCCTCCCACCAGACAATGGTGGAGCACACATTTAATCCTAACACTTGGAAGGCAGAGGCAGGTGGATCTCTGTGAGTTAGAGGCCAGCCTGGTCTACAGAGTGAGTTCCAGTTCCAGGACAGTCAGAGCTGTTACACAGAGAAACCTGTCTCAAACAAACAAACAAACAAACAAACACATTAAAAAAAAAAAGCAAAAGAAAGAAAGGAAAGAAGGAAGGAAGGAAGGGAGGAAAAACAAAGAAGGCAACCTCTCTAGATGGGAGTGTTGATTCACAAAAGTCTACTTATCCTCTTCAACTACACTGTGAAGTCTCTGGATACTTTCTTGATCAGAAGCACAAAATGAAACCCCCACCCCTGACTCTGTGGGAAGATGGCTCAGTTAGCAGGGCTCTGCTTGCAAGGACTGGAGTTCAGATACCCAACATCTGTGTAAAGAGTCAAGCTGCTGGTGTTCATATAGAATCCAAGCACTAGAGTTGGCTGGAGACAGGCAGATGCACAGAACTTACTGGCTAGCCAACTGAGCCAAATTGGTGAGTTCAGGGTTCACTGAGAGACCTGTCTCAAAAAACAAAATGGAATAAAATTAAGGAAAATCTCTGGATTACACACAGACACACATGCACACAGACACACATACTCACCACATCACACACAAAACCCAAATTACCCAAACAGATACATATAGGCTGATTATACATACAGATACACACACATGGACACACACACACATCATACCACCCACACTCACCACACCCTACACATACAAAAACCCAGGAAAAAAAAAAAAGAAATTCCAGTTCATGGTGAAAGTATTTTTCTCCCCAGAGGAGAATCCTGACCACTTATTGTCAGAGTCCCAAGGATATGACACAGGTGACATTGATCAAGACTGAGTCATGCCATGATCAGGGTCAGTGCTGTGGTTGCCTCAGTCACTGTTTTAATACATTGATGTACTGCTTGCTAAAACAAGAAGAAAAAGAAGAGGATGAACACCCACAAACACACACCCAGATTCTTAAGATAAACAAGAAGCTTTGTTTACAATAGTTTTCTTAAGGCATTGACTTCTAAAAACAACACAAAAACAAAACAAAAACAAAGAACCCTGAGATGATATCCTATCATTTAAAAAAATTCTCTTTACAGATTATTAGTTGATGACTAATAACTCCTTCCAATCCTTTGCAATCATTTGATAATCATCTAGTAAGTCTTCATGTGCTCTGCTATACATGCCAGAAACTGAGAAAATAAGTGACCACAAAGCCAAATTATTTTACAAGCCACATGATTTACAGTTCTTTGATTTGAACAGGACTTAGAAGAGTTATATGCAAGCTAGTGTGTTTTTAATTTGTGTGCAGGCAAGTGAGTGTGTGAGAGTGAGGGTGTGAGTGTGAGAGTGTGTGTGTGAGTGTGTGAGTGTGAGAGTGTTGTGTGAGTGTGTGTGAGTGTGTGTATGAGAGTGTGTGTGTATGTGTGTGTGTGAGTATGTGTGTGAGTGTGTGTGCGAGTGTGTGCCACAAGCACATGTGGAAGTCAGAGGATAACTTTTGGGAGTCTGCCCTCTCCTTCCACCCCAGAGAGGCCCAGTCTCTTTCCAGCCCAGATGTCCAGTGAGCTCTCATTGACTCTTCTGTTTCTGCTCTCACCTTACTGTTGGATGGGTGCTGGGATTACAATGTGAGTCAGTGTCCGGCTTCTCGTGGGTTCTGGAAGGAACTATTTGTGAGGCTCAGGTAGCAAGCACTTTGACCTACAGAGCCTCTTGCTGGCTCAACACAGTGTATTATTTTTAAATAAGAAATTTATTGCTAATTTCATTATAGTTTTGCCAATATATGGTTCTGATTATTTTTCCTAATGTTTTTTCTTTGCTGTAGACTTTAAATACATATTTTTCAAAAGTTGAAGATGATATGACTTATTAACTTTAGGAAACACTGGCACAAATGTAATTGGCAAGGTCCATATTAATTTGTAATTAAATTAGTCAAGTTATTATTGCCTCTTGCCAAAAGACTGACTTTAATTTTGGTGTAAGAGCGAAAGAGAAAAGAATTTTGAAATGCCTCTTCAGATAGGTCAAGATTGAAAATGATGACAATTAAATATCATTAGTTCATTTTGATAATATCAATGCAGAATTATAAATAAATATTGTCTTCTAGTTTGTAATAATGTGAGATAATCTTAAGGTAGAAAAGTTACATGTGAAAAATGAAGTGTTGACATCTGCCTTTGACCCCAGCATCCAGGAGGGAGAGGCAGGTGGGCTTTCTTTTAAAGGGTTCTGGGAAGCTTGTGGGGACAGATTAGTTTAAGGGAAAATACTTCGGAAGCTAAAGACCTGGGGAAACTACTGTCTCAGAAATATAGGCATGCATGTTCCTTCTTAAAAATATCACTCTACATGCTTGTCTCTAAAAATTAAAGGGTTTTTGTCTTTTCTTTTTCTTTTAAAAATGTGTTATTAAAGCTGTTAAGGAAGCATTAAATTAAATACAGAAAGGAAGGGGGTCAGGAGGTTCCAATTGTGCTGGCCCTCCACACACCACTGTGTGCACTTCTTCCACAGCTCCATGCTTCATAAACAGGGCCCTGTGCAAAGCTGTTTGATGTAAATCTAGACATCCGAGGATGGATTTTTACGTAATATTAAGCCATACTCAAAGTCCACCCAGAACATTTATCACCAGCCAGACTCAGAAGACCCTGCCTTAGGCTTGCATTGTACTTCTCACAAATTATCACAGAACCAGGGGCCTAGATAAGCACAGTTTTTCTATTGTTTTAGTGCTCCAAATATCAAAAGTCCTAGAAATAAGGTGTCAGCAGGACTGTGTTCCTTCCAGAAGCTTCCAGGGAGAAGTAGCCTCCCATGCCTTTTACAGGTTCAAGAGCCACCTGCATTCCAGGATCATATTCATTCCTTGATCTTTAAAAGAAATAGCAAAGCATTCCTGTCTCTCTTTGACTGTCCGATTCCATCTGTAAGACTCATCCTACCCAGAGAAGCCTGGCTAATTTTCCCAGGCAGCTGATTGGTAACCTGCACCTTAATTTCTCTTTGTCACATATATTCATAGTTCCTAGAGACTGGACACTAACATCCTTAGGAAGACATTGCCAATCCTCTACATACCCTAAAATCAGCCACGTCACCAAAATGTTCTTTTATTTTTGGAAAAAAACAAAAAGAGCCATTTGGTGTTCTTATCATTCCACATTGTTTGTCTGCCAACAATGCAGTGGGCTCCTCACATATTTAGGAACAGTCTCTGCTCAGTGTGCTTACAAACATGGTTATTGTTAACATCTTCAATTATTTAACATTTATTGAGCACCAACCATGCACTAAGTATTCTCTAAAGCATATATTTAGTCATAGTCAGTGCTTGAAGCTCTTACTACTTAAAATTAGACAGACAGGTCTAAAATGAGACAGACTCTAATGTCTATATATAGAAATGCTTTGTGGAAGAGCTAAGGTCCCAGACTTCTCAGAAACAATGCTTTGTGTTAGCATTCTCTAAATTTATTTCTAGTCCTTTGAGTCCTAGCAAAGGGCACTCTGTGTTGGTTTTGCGAGTAAGAGACACATACTCACATTACTAAGGCCACACAAAGGTTTTTTTTTAAGAGAATTCCCAGGTGGGTACAGAAGCAGAAAAGCAGGACAGGAGGAGAGAGCAACCAAAACATGGTGTCTCTTTTTAAGAGAAGGGTTGTGCACGGGTTTACATAGCCATGCCCAGGAGCTTGCCTCCATACGACTTGCATCCCACCAGAGCCATGTTGGCTCAACCATGTGGAGTGCCAGGAATACTTACACTCTGCACAAAGAACATTTATAAAACTTCATTAGAAAAGTAAAGCTGTATATAAACAATTATTTTTTTTAAAGCTTGGAAGAATAGTCCTGAGATTTATTCATGAAAAAAAAATAGTATCTTGTGAATGACACATCACTGAAGGGATATGTCCAAAAGCTGGTGCTGTGAATTGTAGGCAATGCTCTAACAAGCCTGGAGTCTTTTGGAAGATACTTCTTCACCATAACTGAAGGGCAATCAGGAAACTATTCCTACAGCTAAGAAGGTTGGGTGAACAATTTCGTTAATACCTCAGGTCAGTTGACTGAAGCAAGACTGTGTACATATTATTTATTTTCAACAATGAATGCACTGAGACTCTGAGATCAAGTGAATTGTTTAAGGTCATGGAGCTAATGAATATCAGAGCTGGAATGAGAATGACTGTCATCTGTGAGTGTTTTATCATTTCATCTTGATGTTCCTCCTCTATCTTCTACCCTGACCCTCTTTCCATCTACCCCACCCCACCTTGCCCTTTTCATAACTATTTAAGAGGGAGAGAGTTTCTGTAATGCCATGTGTCTGTTATCATCTGTTCCCAAATGTTCTTTTATAGGTTGTGAAGTGGGCTGTGAAAGCCTTGGTTTGTAGCTTCCAGGAAAGATCCAAGCCATAAGATTCCCTGAAGAGCAATACCATGTGTGTCCCTAGTCAAGGTGATTGATGAGGTTTGAGCTCACTCACCTGGGGAAACCATCTAGCTATCACTCAGTATCACCATGGATGGATACCACAGCCCAGTCTCATCACTGTGCACAGGGCTGTCATGTGGGGCACCTTCAGCACTGCATGCCAATGACCTGTGTTTTCTGCTGTTTGGGGCAGACAGTTAATTACCTTAATTCAACCATCATCTTGAAGAACGAGAGGCAGAAGGAATGCTGAACAGGACTTGCTGTTTCTAGGGACCAGGACTCTTTGTGGAAGGAGACCCTAGAACAAATCTTTCCACATTTTCATTTCAGCCTGAGAATGGTATCTCAACCTTACCAAGTCATTATGAAACTGTTGATGCCTCCTTCTCCTCCTCCTCCTCCTCCTCCTCCTCCTCCTCCTCCTCCTCCTCCCCACCCCACACTATGATCACCATGTGACCACATTGCCAGGGTTAGGTGTAGCACTATCATTTTCTTGTGGAGTAAGATCTAGTTAAACCTGAGGCCTCACTGTGCTTTGGTTTCCCTGGGTGTAAGATGTAGATGGCTTTGAACTCTACCCATAGTATTTGCTGCAGAGGTTTCATGAAAGACTAACAAGATACATATTTAGAAAAAAATAGGAATATTATTAATGTTCAGTAAACAACACAATTATTGTCTTCATTATTCATTTGATACACATGAATGAATAAAAAATTTCTGCCTTGTTTTATGGTAGGTCTGAGATAGAGGAGTTACTAGAATGTGGTGGGCTTTATCATCAAGGCTGAAGTAAAGATAATCTGAGAAGACACAAGAAGTTGTCAAAGTGGAAAGGTGGGAGGAAAGGATTAACCGGGGACAGGAACAAAGACTCCAAGCTAGTATCTTGTACATCTTCAATGTCTAAGAAGGTCACTTCCAGCTACTTAGTAAAAGGCTGGTGCTATGAAGAGCCCAGAATGTATTTTAAAGAGGAACTGAGTAGACCTTACTTGATTGACTTATGACATCATGAAGGTAGAGTGTAAATCACATTTTCCATCCTGTACCATTGCCTGGAAGTCTATCTATTTCAGACTTCTGAAGCAGATTGGCCCAAGAAAACACTAGATAGATTTTTTTCTGAGTCCTCTTATACAGCACTGTCCGACAGTAATATACTTGGAAGATTTTTGCAGTATCCGATTTTTGCAAGCCATTACAGAAGGAGAAGGAAGGACTGATGTGCAAAATGCCACTTATAAACATATTTATTTAACCAGCACATTAAAATACTATTTCAGCACATCATCGATGTAAATTATCAACATAACACTGTATATTTTTGTAATGTCTTTAAAACCCGCTGTATAAATTTTTATACTTAATATGTTTTAACTATCGTTCATACTGCTGTATATAGACAGTGAAAATCTAGCAGGCTTTGTATGATTCAAGATTAAAAAAAAAAAACACTGGGAAATACTGTATCTTAGAAATTAAACTCAAATATTGGGAAGAAACTGAACATCATGCACAGTGCCTTGCAGAACACATGATTGTTTAGCAATTCTCCTCCCCAACAACTCAAAGAATAAGGGCAAACACAAACCCAGACTGACATGATGATTAATTAAGACATATGGGTGAGGATAAAGCAAGATTTCCTCCTACAATCAGTCTTCTCCTGACCTTCATTAAGGACAAAGAACATCTTAATGGATGAAGCCTTCAATTTTAATATGCTTTTACTCTGTTATTTCCTATGGAGCCATTCATTAGATTAACAAAACAATGGTAGCAGGCTAATGACAGACTGTGGTGGGAACCCCAGGGAAAGCCTATGTCACCATTAGCACCTCAAGGCAAAATGTCACTTGGGTCACCTCCTTCAATCCAGCCAAGAAGACTTTGACCAATAATTGCAGTCAGAGGGTTCAAGAGCTCAAGTGATTGCAGATGGGGTGAATGGTCCTTGCACCGCATCAGCAAAGTATGTGTAAAAACAAAAATGGAGGTTGTTGGTATAGGCAGAGATGGAGTACATGTGCTTTCTGCTTCCAAATGTTATTCCTATCCATTGGGGACTATTTGGAGGAAGTATATTTGTTTTTACTGTTTATATACATTTTTTTTTAATTTGAAAGAATTTTAGATATTCAGAAAAGTTGCAAACAACACATTTCCATCAATTTTCCGTTACATAAATATATTCCATTTGTCCAAGCTAATGAATTAGCATTAGTAAAATTCCTATTCACAGATTTCCAGACTTAATATTTGTTCCCCTCCCCAACTTTGACATTCACTACAAAGAAATACATTATATTAAATTTGTAAAAGTACCTATTGATTTGATTTTAATTGTATGAAATGATTATCTTTATCTCGTAAGCAGGAGATATAGAGAGAGGAAAGGTGTAAGGTGACGAATGCAACTGTGACAGTTAATCTGGAGACATTATCGACTTTCGGAATCACTAGGAAAATGCCCCTGGATATGTCCTTGAGTATGCCTCCAGGGAGTTTTAACCGAATAGGGAAGACCCAGTGAGGATGTGGATATCACCACCCCATGAGCTGGAGTCCCGGACTGAACATTAAAGCAAGCTGAGCACCAGTGTTGCCCTGCTTCCTGATTTGCAGATGCGAAGGTACTAGCTTCCTGTTGCCATGACTTCCCCACTATGATGTATCATATCCAGCCACTCTGTGAGGTCAATAAACGCTTCCTTGAGTGGCTCTTCTAAGGTATTTTGTCACAGCCAACAGAATTGTAAGTAATATATAAACTAGAAATTTACTTTCCCAGTGTGGACACCTGGGTGATCTTTATTTAGAGTTGGATGGAAAAAAACGCATCTTCCTGGGAAACTGTCCTGACCTTATGCCAGTTGTGCAGTGTGGTGAACAAAACCCTATGATGCTGTCTGCTTATGTAGCTTGAGACTTCAAAGACATCCAGATGCCAGTGAATGCTAGAGAGAAAGCAGAGTGTTCTAGAGGAGCAATTATTACAGTTGCTTTCCTTTGCTGCTTGCCACTTCTCAACCCAGAACATACTTCTAAGTTGCTTGGTATGGAAGACTGCAAGCACTAGGTTTTACTTGGACTTTTGCATGCCTAGATAATCAATGTGTGACGCAGTCCCAACCACCAAGTAGGTATTCGATAAGTGCTAGAAAAATAATTAGGAAATAAACATGCAGACTGCTTATATAAATGTGCAAATGTTAAGTGTGTGTCACATTATTATAACACATGTTATCTGAGATGATTAACTTGTAAAGATTGACGTGGGAAGTCTTTCTGTATGCTATGAATTATAATTTGATAATAAAGGAATTGTTCTGGCCTATGGCAGGCCAGCTTATAGTCAGGTGGGAAATCCAAGCCCAGATAAAGGGGAAGAGGGACTGAGTCACATGGAGATGCAATCAAGCCACCCAAGAAACAATGTGTAATGAAGTGCAGGTCAGCCATGAGCCATGTGGCAAGACAGATTAATAGAAATGTATTAAGAAGCAAGAGCTAGCTAGCAATAAGCCTTTGCCATAGGTCCAACAGCATGTAATTAATATAAGCCTTTGAGTGATTATTTGGGACCAAGTGGGACTGAGCATCTGAACCTTGGGCTAGGTCAGGCAGTGGGGAGGGAAGATTCATTTGGACTTTGGGGCTAGGCCAGGCCAGAGATTTTTTACAACGAAAGATTGAAAAAATGCATTTATCTCTTAGCCTTAGAAATTCTAGCCCACAGTTAGTTGGCCCATTGATTTGGCCCTGAGGCAAGGTAGCCCATCAGTACAAGAGAACACAATAGCACAAACATCCCAGCAGCAGCCAAGGAGGAAGAACTGCACCAGAGGTCCATAGTCCCTGCAAGGAAACACCTAAATGGTCCTGCTGCAAGATTCCAGCACTTTCTGTCATGGTCACCTTAAGGGTGAGAACATCTGTGCTTCTAGAGGATGTTCGAGATTCAGACCATAGCGGAAAATAGTTATAGTGACCACCACCAGGAGGTTCCACCCTAGAAAAACACCGAAGAGCAAACAGACACATGAGTCCAGCGCATGTGCAGAAGGAGGAAAGCAATCTGTTTGGAGGGCTCAAGAAATTGGAAGCTCTAAAGCCTAGGGAAATAGCAGAGGTAAGTGGCTCTTGGGGTATCTGAATGGAGAAGAAGGCATAATCAGGATTGAGGCGTAAAGTAAGGAATGGCAGTATAGTACAGCAAGATAGAAAATCGGGACTCCCAGAAGGTTTACTTTATATCTCTGACATGGACATGTAGGTGAGCAATGGAGAATGATGATATATATATATCAGGGGACAGATACATGCCTTCGAACACCTCTGTTAATTTAGAAATGTTAATAGACAGATATGTTACAAGAAGTAACCAATTGAAGATCGAATTGTTCAAGACAGTTTTCAAAAACACAATAGATCTACGTAAAGATTAGGATTGTAGGAAATGGCAAAAAAATGCAATTATAGGATGATATAGTCTGTTTTTCTTCCTCATAATGAGAAATCTAATATTGTGGTTAAATCATTATTGTCTGCCTGGTAGACAAAATGTGAAGAAAAACATCAAAGCAATTTTGTTAAATAAGTAATGAAACAGTATTTATGAACATAACACCCTTTAAAGTTTTTTAAAAAAATTTATTATACATTTGTATGTGCGATTCTGTTGGGGTATGTGCAAGTGAGTACATGTTCTCTGAAGACCAGAAGACATCTGCTCCTCTGGAGCTGGAGTTACAGGGATTTGTGAGCTGCATGATGTGGGTACTGGGAACCAAACTCAGGTCCTGAGTACAAGTAACAAGTATCCTTAACTGCTGCACCATCTGCCCAGCTCCTGGACCCAAGACTCTTCATGTTACCTGGACAGTTATATATATGATCAAGTGGCCCTGGGGGTTCTGAGCGGTGATTGGACAGTCCATGTTCTATGGGTAGGAAGAGAATATGTATTGAACTACAGTTGACACTACTCTCTATGGTCAAAGGATAAAATTCGAACATCTCCTGGGATTAAAGTGAGCATATGACAGCAGAGGAGAGATGCCTGGTTATCACATGGGCCTCTTTCAGAAAGCTCTTCATCGCATGGGAAAATGAATCTATGTGTTTATGAAAACCATCTCGGGGAAGGATGTGCTGAGCCACCTCGCTGGGAAATTCCAGTTTCTTTTCATTCATACGGGACTTTCTGCTGCTCTGGAGCCAGGGCCTTCATGACGGACTTTGTGCTCAGTGACACCCTCTGTGCAAGGCCAGAGGCTCTCGCTGTAGTAATTACTGCCTGGGCTGTGTTTGCACATCTGTGGTGGCCTCCTGAATTGAGTTTCAGCCAGACCTAGGCGCAAACCCTTCCCCCTATCTCTTTATTTTCCGTGTTACACCATTAAAAGAAATGAGATTATGGCACAAATCATCAGTCACGTGACTTTAGCATAGAAGGTTAGTGAGATATTGCATGGATAATTCTACAGCCCGCCAAGGCCCCTGACAATAATTACAATGTGACCACAGGGGATCACCTTCTAATAGGCTTTTGCTCACTCAATTCAGACTCTGTTGTGTGCTCCAGTTTGGGTAATTAAAGTTGTGTCTCAAAAGCCACATGTGGTAGCTTATAATTATGTAGTCCAGAGGAAGAGGGGTCTGAGGTGACTGATGCTCTAGCTAGAGTGAAAAATAGGAAGCCTAGTGATGAAGGAGAAAGAAACCAGTCGCCTCAAACAGGGAAAGAGGTTGATGTTCACTCCACAGTGTCAACTACTTATTTCTTTTAAAATGAAAATAACTAATTACAGCCCTTTCTGACCCAATCCTTTACCCTCTACAGGGGCTGTTTCTAACCGTGTCCTAGGTCTCCAACAAAAGAATAGGAACTGACCTGAACAAGGAAGAAAATATAAATCACTTTTTTATACCATGTAATAGCTTGATTATTTAATCATTTGCATGCTGAGAGATTTGCATAAAAGCAGGAAAAGGCCCATGCTGGAATTTGGCCTATGATTCCCTCCTGGTTCTCACTGGAGAAAAAACCCTGAATTTAGCTTCATTTAAGCTCTTGAATTTTAGCTAAATGTGGACTTTGGAAAACTTGAATTTGTTATTTCAGGAACACAATATTTGAAAAGAAAACAAGACTGAAGATTACCTCCCTTTGGACTCCATTTTCCTAGTCAGTTCCAAGCTCTCCAAGACCCTAGTAGTTTATTCATACACTCTTGAAAAGCCGATCTCTGGAGCAGATCTAGGCAGAAGGCTTTTTTGCCAAGGGTTGGTAGTGGGGGTGAGTTCGGGTGGGGTGATGGTGGTGGGCTAGGAGGTAACACTAGCTCCAGATTACCCAAATACTCAGTATGTTCTCTACCAGACAGTATTTCATCATTTTGTTAAAAATGGAAAACCTAACACAGGACATCTCTTATCTTAAATCTTTACAATGCTTGGAAGATTCTTGGAATTTACTTCTAAAGGGCTTTAAAATTCTGATCCTTAGAAGTCAATTTCCACCTTCTTCTCACACAAAATGCTTTTTCTCCAAGTTTTTGTCAGATGGAGAAAAACTTCCTAGTTCTTTTCAACATTGTGGTCTCTTTTGAAGCACAGAAAATGTATTCTTTGCCAGTGTGGGAACAACAATTGATATTCAAAATACTGTCCTTTCCTAAGGCTTCGCCTTCGTGAGAATGAAACATATTTCACACCAGGCACCATATGGTGTTTGTGAAGAGTGGACACACGGGTGCTTCCTAATTAAAGCATTAAAGTTTGTCATGAGAAATGGCAGCGGCAGATGAGGCAGATGACTGGCTGGGTGCATGCCTGGGAGGGGTGGCTGGGACTGCGTCCCAGAGAGTGGATGAAGTGGCAGGCAGACGCCCAGCTCGGCAAACACACTCTCTGATTGGTCCTCGGGGAGCGGATAATGGCAAGAGGCAGTTAATTTGAAGATAATTGAGAGATCTTTCCCGACTTCTCACAATCAAACAAGGTGCTAGGGCTCAGCTGGCAGTTACACTCTGGCTGGACGAAAAGGGATGGAAGTGGTCAGGGACAGGCTCCCCCTTTTAGCACACAAAGCTGGGGGAACCCCTTCCCTAAGCTCCTCGGCTCTCCCACAGGCAGAATGCACCCAGGTTTATTGTTTCCACACATATATAGGTCATAAATAAGAGCTTCCAAAGGGAGGCTATCTGAGCGCCAGTGTGATCTGTTCTGGGAAACAAGGACTGATCCTCAGACATGTCATGCCGATGCCATCCCAGCTCTGTGAGAAGATGAACAGTTCTTTCATTTCTCTCTGTCTGTATCTCCCCAAGGCAACACAGCCACTCCTCGGTGGAGCAGAACGGGTCATAGCATCGCCTTCCAGGTCTCTTTAGGTAAGACACTCTGGGGCAGGGTAGGTAGGGCTAAGGAATGACAAGAGGACTTCTGTGTGGAGATATTCTCCTCAGTATTGTCACCCCTACCATTTTACTCTATTACTCATAAATTCTGAGGAACTCCGAAGTCAAGTAGGGGGAAAATACTCTTATTTCCCCTTTACCCTCAGACATGTGAAGAATTACTGGGGATGGGATTATGTAAGTGTGAAAAGTGATTTGATTTTTTTTTTTTTTTGTTCCCTCCTTAGGATTGGGAAGCTTAATGGTGACAAGCTCATATAGTCATAATGAGGAGCATTATAAAGTAAAAACAAAAACAAAAACAAAAAAGCTGTGCTCACCATTTTTACTCTCATTAGTGAACTCTGGGAAGCAGATTTGAGGAAGTGGGCCGAGAGGCAGGGAGGGCCATGCAGAGTGAGAAGGCATCAGGCAGCTGGCACAGGGTGCTTGGAGGGCATGAAAGTGGCTAAAAATCTAGGTTTGCTAATCTTGTTTCAAAAATATTCTTTGAAATGAAATATATTTTTGTTATTTTTCTGTTGAGTGAGTAAGTTTTCTTTCTTCACCCTAGGGCAGCAGGACTGTGGCGGCCTAACTTCAAAATAACCACCTTCAGTTTTGCTTTCATGGGATGTCATGGTAGAGGAGAGCCATGTGAGCTGGGAGGCCAGTTTCCAGACATGGAATCTGAGCATAATGAGGATCAACTGGACATAAATATGTATTAAATGGATGTCTGCTTCTGAGGGCTATGTAAGGACAGCTTTCCGCTGCTCCACAGTTCTCACTTCATCATCAGGATGCATTTAAGTACATGCATGTCTCTGTGGTTTACATTTATATTACATATATAATAATATATGCAACATATTATAGAATTATGTAATACACAAATATGTACATACATACACACACATGATGGTCAGCTTAGTAAGAAAGAAAGAGCTGACCTGGAAGCTCTTTCTCTGTTATCAGAAGTACTGATACAAGACATCCCTCACATCCTGCTTTTTTCCTTTTTCGGTAAGATTACAAATGCTGAGGTTATTTCAAAAAAAGCTTTGACAATTCACAGAATATTAAGTAAAAGAGAAAGAATCATGACTTGAAGAGTTTTTATTTTAAAAGCTTGATCACTAGTATTATTCTTATATAATCCAGGATCTCTTGCTCAGAGAATAGGGCCACCCAGATTGGGCAGACTCCTCACTAATCAAGGTAATTCTCCCACAGACATGCCCACGAAATCTAGACAATCTCTCAAAGGGATTTTCTTCCCTGGTGATTCCAGACTGTGTCAAGCTGACAGTGAAAATTCACTCTTGGGGTGATTTAGGACTTCTAAGTGCCTTGCTATTGCACAGAATGCCCCTGGAGACAGCAAAGCATGTCTCACATGCTCAGTGTCTTCTGGAAGACAATGGTGACCTTAAAGTTCTGAAATTCTGCCCCTGGACATTGCAACAGCTCTGAGTCCCAGCTGGTAGTCCTGGTGGTCCATTAGAGTCCCATGAGAATCCCTCATGGCAGGCAGGGGAAAGTGATGTGCCCTCTGGCATAGTTAGTTTCCTGCTGGTGGTTCCCTGAGTTGTATAGACTTACATAGCTCTTTTTCTTCATAGAATCTATAGATGTGCCCAGGGAGTGGAGGTGGGGGTAGATTTGAGCGATTCCTATGATTTCTAACTCAGGTTCAGATTCTCTCTGGAATTTTGCTACTAGGTAAGTTTATCACTGTCATGAGCTTACTATGTCAGAAACATAGACAAATACCCCTGTGTCTTTCCACAGTGTCAGAATTTATGGAAGAGAAATAAATTTACAAGACGCAGCAGTTTCTTTGGCAGCAATTTGTTTTGGAGTCCCAACTCTCTTGATTACCAGCCAAAGCAAATGCAGGTCTCTCTCTCTCTCTCCCCCAAGCAAAGTTGACTACTAATATTAACTTGCAATCACACATTATACATCACACAGTAAATACTTGTGTGTGTATGTGTGTGTGTGTGTGTGTGTGTGTGTGCGCGCGTGTGTGCCTGTAGATTACAGAATGCCACAAAAGACAAAATAGGCTGCATGGAGTTCAAGAAGAGGGGTTCTGGAGGTAGAAGCAGGTTGATCAGAAATTTAAGGTCATCATCTGTTAAGTAATTATAGAAACTAGGTCTCAGAAACAGAAACAAATACACACACACACACACACACACACACACACACACACACACACGCATGCATGAATGCACATATGTAGATTGATTGATTTACTGTGCTATGCTCTGTGTGGTATGAGAGTTAATATTAATAATTAAGACTGCAGCAGAAGAACCTGCATTTGCCTCACCGAAGCCACCCAGGTAGGAGGGTTTTCATGACAAATTGTTGTTAGATCTGCCAAACCTCCTGAATTTGTTGTTATTCAGTGAATTCTGACACTGTAGACAGACACATATGTGTTTGTGTTTCTGACACACTGTTTTCATAGCTGTGTGTATGTTCACATAAAAATAAAACACTAGATATCCCCAAATTCTGTGCTTTCTTTTGAAATAATAAACCTTTTAAATTGTCTTCTGTAGGTTCTACCATGTATTACATTTATGATAAGAAATGATACTAAATAGATTGGCCATATACTCTTAAAGAATGTTCTAAAATTTCAAATAAACATGTTTTCATGCTTTTTACTCTTATAAGAAAGTGACTTTGATTTTTCATTTTTGAATTGATATCTAGAAATTAATTTCTTCATTTGTATTATAATTTATAGGAAGGGACTAGAAAGCCACATTTTTTTTTTATGGTTACAATAGACATTTATTTAAAGTGCGGCATCTGCGGAGCAAATAATTCTTAAAACTGTGATTTGGGTTGAAACAACTTCATAAACATATGCTGAGACCAGGCACATCCACAGACCTCAACTACAAGATCACTTCTTTGCCCATTCTTCTTTCTCTTTTCTTTCCTGAATAACTTCTTTCAGATAAGGTTCAAGGTAGAATTTGTCCTCCTCATATTTTGTCCACTGCTCCTTAGGCAAGATCTGATGCCTCATGGTCAGGTCCAGGGCTCTCTTAATGCGAAACATTCTGTCATTATAAAGGTCCTCAGGAAGCCTTCTTATGGCTTCTTTCACGTCTT